>JAVTVY010007309.1:0-49100 GCA_036873755.1 Hanleya hanleyi | reverse complement strand
AAGTTGGAAAACCGTCACAGAACAATTCACAGGCTAGCATGGCTAGTGCATGTATATAATTGTAAGGCAAGTTAGGGTTGATTGATCGATATCGAGTATAATTTATTGTTGATTTACTATTGTAATTGTGAAGTAAGGATTGTCAATACCATATCCCAGTAATTAAGATTAGTAAAGCAATACTCCAACAGTTTCCACTTATTTTTGACAAACATGTATTAAAATATTTAACAATTGTATTTCATCCTCTGCTTTTTTTCTTAAACTGTCCACTGTCCATAATCCTGGTAATCCAAGCAATTAAACTGTTGCAACAATTTGGTAAATATACCCTGAAAATTAGACACTGGAGGTGTTTATACCCAACAAACGAATATTGAGTGAATGTGATTCAATGTCGCTTTCAACTATATTATAGTCATATCATGTTGGGTCTCATTCCTTTTCACTCCCGAGAACCACATGGAAGGGGTCCTATTCCTTTTCACAACCGGGAACCCCACGGGTGCCTCAGTTGCCCCTTATGACCAGCTCTCGGAAGAGTGGAGGCTTATTCTTATCATGACCTGCTGTATGCACGACATCCCAGGTCAATCCCCGGAATTAATTGGAAAAACTAATATTGGATTTAGGCTGACCCACAAATTGGGATGGTTTAACTCCAATCACAGCGATCCCTTAATAGAAGCATGAAAACAAAATGAAAAGCGAGGGAGGCTGGTGTCACGGTTTCATGTTGGTAACCGGGAGACACATTAGCAATCATGGTCTGATCTACATGTACATGGTACAGAAAGAATTCCAGGAAGACATTCAATAGAATTGAACTCATTTATTTAAACATGTACAAGAGAGAGAGAGGGGGAATTAAGATTTAACATCGCGTTCATCAATATTTCAGCTATATAGCGATGATCAAACAAATTTCTAAGTTTTCAAGTTAATAACTCCGTAAAATAATGCATTAAAACAGGTACATACATTAAAATTTATACAACAAACCGATCTCTCTCAATCTACAATACAATCATCTTTTACTCGACTAAAAAGATCTTCCAATGTAGCTGCTCGATAAAAAGTATCTCTTACAACCTTAAAATCTATAGTCGATAAGGATATGTCTCGCCGTGAGATTTTCGTGGCATGGAATACACCTTGGGACAGGCTCTTTTTTAGTAAATATTCGTGAGTTAATCATGTATGGCCTGATCGAAACATTTCTGGCTGTTCAGATGACTATAACCAAGTTTCTTTAACTCGTGAAGTTTATTATCCATAGTATCCCATAAAGATTGAAATATCTTTCTCACATAAGCAGATAGATGATCTGAAATAGCCATATGGGATTCGAACAGTATCAACCTCATTTAGGGCCGCCTTAGCCATTTTATCAGTTTCTGCATTACCTTTAACACCCCCTACATCCGACCATCGCCAGCCGGTGAAACACTGGTCAGCCGGTGGGGTTATTTTCGCAATACAGACGAGGTGGTGTTAGCAATTCGGATTTCCTTCACATGTCTTGTGAGGTTATGAGCAATATTAATGGATATTCATTCATGGGAAATAATAGTCATTTAATCGTTAGGATAAAGCAATGTACTTTATATTATACGAACACGGACAGCGATGCTATTTCCGAGCGAAGTTTCGTTTTAAAGTTGTTTGTATCACTAATAACTGACACTAATCGGTACAGATTATCATGTGGAATTATTCCTTGTTCAATGCTATTTGTATTTCACCCAAACTTCAATGAATTTAATTCGCGCAAGTACTGATATTATTGGAAAAAGTCACATCATATGCATCTATCCAGGCTATGGTGAACAGCATCAAGAAAAGTGCAAAGCATGCTCGTGCTGTTCACCGTAGCCTGGATAGACGCACACAGTATGACTTTTTTAATTAATATCAATCCTTATGCCAATTAAATCCATCGAAGTTTGGGTGACATACAAAGAGCATGAATAGGGAATAATTACACATGATAATATGTATCGATATCGTGTTCATATATCTGTATTGTACAAGGCGTTCTAATATGTAACCGAATGATTGAAATGACGACCATTATTTCCCATGAATGAATATCCATTAATACTGCCCGTAACCTCAGAAGAAATGTGAAAGAAATCAACACCTTCTCACCTGTGTTAAAAGTAGCCTCACCGGCTGACGACCGTTACACCGGCTGGCGACGGTCGGATGTAGGGGTGTTTAATGTCAACGTGACAACACAACCAACAAAAAACAATATAGATCTGTTGATCAAATCTAATGTCCTATAAGTTTAGAATATCCAAGATGGTGGGACAAGTTGTAAACATGTACAAAGCCACGTGCAGAAGGAATAATGCCAAGAATTGCAATACAACACGATGTTTCAATAACCATAATAACATAACCCCACTCCGGCATAAAGCCTCTGCTGGTTATTTATTTAAGCAAAACCGTACATCTCCCCCAACCTCCCACCTTGCGTTGAGCCTGTTGAGTGGGCACATTATTTATGGGAAAGTGCTATAAATGGCTCCTTAATAAATAGAGCCAGTTGAATACAATAGTGAACATGGTCAATCTGCCATTTGCTATAAAAACCCAGACTGCTACCTGGGCAACTGAAACAAAACAATTGCATATGCGCACTGGCATATGACTGTCATCCTAAATTTATTAGGGCATAACATTTAAGCATTGTAAATGTGAGAGATTATGCTTATCTAGCAGTAACTGGTATAGATCTGGTTAAGACATGTATCAAAATGCCACGTTATTGAAAGAAAGGAGCATTATGCTGATATTAATATTTTGCTAACTAAATTCAAGAATTTGTGAGTTACTCTCAATGTTATACGACGGGCAGACACTAATTTTAATGCCCCAAGAAATTAAGGCTGATGGTCACCACATGCCAGTGTGCAAAAGGCAGTTTTCATTGTTGCAGTAGCTCAGAAGTCCGGATTTAAACAGCAATGGACTGATATTGTGTCAACCAACTGCGGGTTTCCAGTGTCATGGAACAAGTACTTCACTGCTCTACTACAGTTTTTTTACCCCTACCTTTACCCCGCCGCTCATACAGGCTTTCTAGTCGCCTTTTTGGTGGTGCCTTTTTTTTCTCTCTCAAAAAATTTCTTTGAATCAAAGAGCTGTTTTCTTCAGTAACATTTATTACATCACTAGGTCCTGCTTCAACACGATTAGTATTATTTAATTTCTCAATCTGAGTGATTGAGAAAGGGGAGAGCCCAGGCAAAAAGGACAAATTACCAGGGGCCTTTGTTGGACTGGGTGGAATAACTTCTATCAGTTTACGTCGACATACTTTGTCCATTACTTTGTGCATGTCAAACTTAGCTCCTGCTTTCAACCTATCCACATTTGCAAGAGGTTTCCCTTCTTCAAGTAGACTGACAAATGTTTGGTCTCCCCCATAAAAGTATTCATCATTCTCTTTGTTGTACAGCAATAAAAATCCACTGACCCCTGTTGAAACAGTCAACTCTTGAACCTTACCTATAAGAGTGTTTACTCGGTTTAATATGCGTCGTCTTTGTGCTCTTTTCTTCTGATCTAAGTTGGAGTATTTAGACTTAAACCAACCTTTGTTTACATTATCTGCATAATAAAGAGGAAAGTACTATACAGTTAAACAGGTTTTACCATGTTTACTGGGTTGCAATAGCATCTGTTACAAGCAGATATCTCATTAATATACGTTTGAACGAGACATTAACCATGTTAACATGGTTAAAGCTCCACAGAAAGTTGTAATAGCAGATTAAACATTAGCATAGCGAATACTATGTCACCATGGTCACATCAAAAAAAAGTTATTTTCCAATTCCATTTGGCGTCAACATTTGAACCTAACCGAAAATTAGGTTATTTGCACTGTAAAATGCTTAAATATGCTTGGACACTGGATTGTCATTTTCAAGGCTTTCTGAATCCTGGTTGAAAGGGTTAATGATAGAGAAAATTCTAAGTATTCCAACAAAAAGAAGTCAACTACCCAGCAATCCATAAGTAATCAACATGAGACACCAAAAAGATGTACATACATTAAAACTTATGCAACAAACCTATTTCTTTCAAATAACCTAAAATACAGTCTTCTTTTAGCCGACTAAAAAGATCCTTTAAGGTAGCTGCTTGATAAAAAGAATCTGTTACAATCTTAAAATCTAACTATATGGTCAAGCAAAATATGTTTCACTTTGAGATCTTCATGGCATGGAATACACCTTGTGGCTGGTTCCTGTTTTAGTATTTGTTAGTTAATCGGGTATTGCTGATTCTACATCGCCTGGTCATCGCTTGATCAAAATGTTTCCAGCTACTCAGATGAATATATCCCACAGTTTTCTTAAACTTTGTTGTTATCCACACCATCCCATAAAGATTGAAACCGCTTTCTCACAGATACAGTGAATCTGTACACCAACCTCTCTTCTCACTGGCTGTGAATAATAAACAAACATTGTGATCATGGTACTGCAGAATACACGAACAATAAGTACCAGAGAGATTGTCCTAATAAACTGGGTTATGACTGGATGAAAATGTAATCAAATTATCACAACTGATTTATACCATAGTTACAATTACTATCAGAAACAGTATACTTAAGAAATTACCTCCCCTGCACTGGTGATAATGCAGACACACCAAACACATCAACAGTTCAAATTGCACACAATGAAATTATCTCCCCTTGGTCCACTAATAATGTTCAAATAATGGTTAAGACCACAGGGAGCTGTGAAAACAACAATCTACTAAATACAGAAAGGGAGGCAAGCACCATAAATGCTCTGTGTTGAACAGTTCCACCGGTTTCCTTGAAATCGAGTCTTCCGGCAATGCACATTAAAGAGCGTATTTGGTGAACGCTCCTGCATCCTGGAGATTGTCGTATGCAAGTGGTCTCCATAGCCAACAATCTCCAAGATGTGATAACATTCGCCAATTGAGCTCAGACACTTTAACATTAATTTAAAACAGAAACTTACTGTGGGCTGCCAGTGGCGGTGGTCCCAGTATAGGCGAATCAGACCGGTCATCTTGATCAGCTGTCAAAGAATATATCAATGTTTATATATAAATTTGTTTCTGTAATAGCAATGAATTCTGAAGTTGTGTAAATCAATATGAGCGAGTTACATTTGTATATTAATGTCACTTTCAACTCGTCAGACGGACATCGCGACAGAGGCAAAATGCCATTTATGGGAGATAAACGTCCTAGGTTTAAGAAATATGTTTAATACTTATCCTGCAAAAAAAATTGCAAGGTTGTCCAGTTTGAAATTGTTTGTGTGTGTCCATGAAAGAAATTCAACCCCAACAACCATTTACAGCACTACTTTTGAGGTTTAGCCCTTTGGCTCCCAGGGCAAGAGAGATAGACACAAACCGAAACCACATAGAGCTGCTGAAAGGGAGACGACACAGAGAACATGGGAAAGCGAGTGTGCATACGAGAAAGATAAAAAACATACCGTGTGTTACTTGTGCGGCCTCTGCAGCTTCAGTCATCGGGTCATCTTGATCAGCTGTCAAATATGTCAAAGAATAAATATATTTGTTTCTTTAAAAGCACTGAATTCTTTATTTGTGTAACTCAATACAGGGGAAACTGCGATAAAATTCTGGTAGAGGGATGGATAAGCAAAAAAGATGGACAGCTTAAAGATCAGGAGAGAGAAAGAACCAGAAACACATAACCAGGGATTCATATTAGTCCTATTTAGACATCAGTAATGGCTGTGAAAATCCATTAGATATTTAATAATACTTCAAAATTTCCTGAATCCCTGTTAGATAAAAGATTAGAAGCATACACACTAAACCCATTTCACATTCCCCATTACCCAGAGAATGAATGGAAGGAAAGGCATGACAGAACCACAGAGACCTGATGAAAGAGAGAAAGAAAATGACTGTGGACATAAAGAATAAACACCTACTATTTGCCCTCAGTTGTGGTCCAACTTCACCATGTTCACTCTCATGGTCAGCAGGATCATCTGTCAAAGAATATGTTCAAATCAGTTATGACATTGTTTCATGAATCAAGAGTGACAGAGTGATGGTAGTATCAATTCCCTTCCCAGTAGCCCAGGTCACTGGCTGGAAGGCATAGTAGGAGGTACCCACCCAATTGATAGCTCACCTTTAGTTGCTATTTGGTGGCCAATTCATGTTTAACATGTTGAATTGATTTTACCACATGTGGTCCATGCGACCTGCAGTACACAAGCCAGCCTTCACACTTTGTTTGGCAGTGACTGATCCGATCAAGACAGCCTAGCTGCAATATCATTTGCAGTGCAAAGACTATGTAGAATTATTTATTGGTAAAGTACCTCTAAATCAACCACGTGGCAGACTAAGCATCACATTAACAACAGATTTGAACTTGATAGATTTCATTACCAGAAAATAATGGACCAGGTCCCTCAAAGACAAGATCAGTCATCATATCATCAACCATGTCAACTGAAAATAAAATGAAAAATTGTGAGATGTAAAATCATATAAGCTGCATATTGTTTCCCTCACTGCTTCAAAGTTTGTCTGACTGTTTAAACGCCAGAAACATGATAAATTGTACACAGCAGCGAGCTTCACTGGCTCCAGACTTAATATCTCTTCAGACAGAAACTGGCCACAGTAGAATGATAAATTGAACAGGAATACAGGGACCAGACTGTCCAGTTGACATAATGTATTGTACTTGAATCTCCCTAACAATTAAAAATAAACACATAAATACTGAACATTTTTAACCCATAACCCATATTTTCAGTGAAAACAGATGAGAACACCAAACAATGTTTAGAACTCCAGCACGTAGGCTAGTACTAACCTTCACATAAATCTGTATCTCTTTCACTCTCCCTTGCATCGCCAGAATTGTCAACTAGATTGGATATGGCATCCCAAAAAGATCTTGAATAACCTGCAACTGTAAGCAGGACAAAATAATAGTATCTAGTAAACATGTAAATGTTCATGAAAATAAATTAAGTTAAAGTAAAGTTATCACGAGCCCGCAAATACCAGACACGGACATTGTTCAGCACAAAATAGCTCAATGTCCTCGCACGCTCAAACTCCCCAAAGATGGGTATGTGATTTGTCGCACATGCAAAATCAAAACTAAAATGTTTGTTTGGTCAGCTGATACTGGCAATGTTAGTTTACCTTCTACTGGCTTTCTAGATAGTGCTTTCTATTTACAAAGGAAGCGGAAGTTAGACAACCGATACTGTCATGTGCATCATATTAATAATCATGATGATGAAAACAATACATTTCCCACACCTTTTGATGAGGATTTTCTTATTCATCCACTTGCTCACCCTCGTCATCGCTGGTACCATCATCATCATCATGGTCATTCTGATCAGTTACTAATTGATGTACTTCTTCGAAAAAAGTTAAGTGCACTTGCTTCTTCTTCGTTAGAACACCTTTGAATTTGCTGATATACGTTGTCCTCAATGTATCATCTATTAGCTTCTCAATTTCATCCAGAATTAGATGATCAATTCTCTCAACTGTTTGGTTTGCGAAAGCGGTGGCTTCCTCTTTTTCTTTGGATGTCACAAATACTGGGTGTTGGAGACTGTCGTCATCTGGAGGATCTTGCTGCAAGAGCATATTCATCATCCTGTAGGAGCGTTTTCGTGATGCCTCTTCTGAAAAGTTGATCAAATTTGATTCCAGTTCTTGACCTTCCAATGAAGTAAGTACTAAACTTGCTGAATCACCACAGCCGAGGTAGCCGCTTTTTCTCACACATACTCTCCAGTTGTCCACAGCAGCTTCAACGTTCACTGGACGGACTGTTGACGTTTGCGGGATATCTAGAAATTGCATGCATTTTTCCCTAATACGATGAAGAGCTTCCTTATTTCTGCAAATAGATATCCAAATGCTGTCAGTTGGAACGCCATGTTTGATCCACGACTTCACATCCTTGTTCTCCTCCTCTAGTATGAAGTCAAATCCCTGGCCTTTACTGGTATCTCCGGACTTCGAAATGGAATCGTGTTTCTCATAATACATTCGCAGCTGTTCCGGCATGATGTAACGTTGAAAGTTATCTAGAATTTCTATCTGTTGATATTTTGGATGTACTCTGCCATGGAATAATTCCTTCGTCATCTGCCGGGCTGACTGTATCAGGAGAGAATTATTCCTCCGAATACCAATGTGGAAATTCAAAATTCCTTGACTGTATCGACATACCATTTCAAACAGATACATGAAGTTGGGATGATCAGCCATCCGCTTGGCAAAAGAGAAAAATCCTTCTGCAGTTGGATATTCAACAGTATGAACTTTACCTCCTTGGACACATGTGCATGCCTTTACATATGTATGTACAAATTCCAGAAGACTGCCAAAGTGGAATGTCAACAGTAATTGCCAGGTTTTGTGTGTATCTTTACACTTCTTCGCAGATATTTGAGCTGCGTCAGTCCGCCATCCCATTCTTTGCACAAGATGCTGCATGAAAACTTCCCAATTCAGCTCCATAAATGACTTCATCAGTGTCATCTCAAAATGCCCATCGCCTATTCTCAAGAGAACCCAATCAAATTCCCTGTAGAAGGGCACCTCATTCAGATCACCATGAACACTGGAACAGTGACCCTTCAGGCTCTCAACACCAAAACATGAAATGTTACAGGTTGTACATATGAAGTATTCTTGTACCAATTTTGCCACCAGCAGGTATGGCAATCCGTCACAGCAGACCTCTGCCCATTCACGATTACCCGTTGCGTATCGTTTGATTCCAAGACTTATCCCAATATGACGCAAAACAAGAACAAGATTTTCAAATGAATTTGGATTGACGAAAACTGGATCCAGAACCTTCACACATATTGGTATGCCTGGGTGATTGGTTGAAACATGACTAAACCTCTCTAATACTGATCCACTGACAATGCTAACATGACCATGATGACCGAGTGATTTGTCTACTGAACATTTTCTGTCCTGCTTTGCGGATTTGGATTGAACGTATTTAAACTGTGGTGTTTTTTCCTCTGAAAGGTTAACCCTGTTAACTGCTTGGTCTTTCTTGGCCTGCTTTAAGTTCACTTGGCATATTGGACATTTTCGTTTCGTTTTTGGCAAGATTTCTCCACATTTTGAGCACTTCTGTTGTAACTCATTTTCTTCTTCTCTAAGCACATCATTGTCAATGGAGTCAATAATAAGGTCACCATTGGTTTTGAGTTCATCTAACACTTGCTCAATTGCAGCTTCAACAAACAAATATAGCTGGCTATAATGCACACTGCGGAGATTTTCAAAATGGCACTCCTCATCCTCATGTGTTCGTTCAACTTCAGCCTTTTCACATTCTTCAATATGAAGTTGTTTTTCAGTACATAATTCATTGACTTTGTCCTGATTACCTTCCACAGTGAACCACTGCTTTGGGTGGTATCTCCCTTGGTCTTGCAGCATATTCTCTGTGGATACATGAGCAACAGCTACATTTGTTATAACGGAACACTTCACTTTATTGTTTGGCTTTATGTTCCATGACCTGCCAATCACCTGTTCGTTGTCGAATATAGCAACAACATCCCCATCTAAACATTGTGGAACTACAGATGTTGCATTACTAGCCAGCCAACCAGAAAGACAGGTATATTTGCCTCCGGCACCTCCAGCTCCAACGATATTGACAGCAGTTTTACTGCCTGTTAGGGACAGCAATGTAAGATTTTGCATGAAGGAGAGCTGTCCAATAAAATTTGCATCGAACAGTTTGTAGATGCTCTCTACCACTACTGTAAGCAAATAATTATCTTTCTTCTGGTCAAGGTTACATAGTCCTTTAATGAATGAGAAAACTGTATTGTTTCTCTCAGATAAGTAACGGCTTATGTTGAAGCCATCAAGGGTAGCTATATCTCTCTTCTGAAGTTTGAGTGTTTCCAAGTCCAGCTTTAAATTGGGTTTCTCTGCACGTCCCAAACACTCAGATGCGAATGACCGTTCATCAGGTGTAAACAACGATATCAACTCTTCTATTCCTTGTAACCGTTGCTGACTGGATAGAGGAGTGAATTCTCTACAAAGTCTAGATAAAGGAGCTTCATGCCTGCATAGATCAGTTTCATGTTTGAAGATGAAATTTGCGTATCTACCACGACCTGGACCGGACGAATATTGCTCATCAGCACCGTCAAGCGATTCTGGCTTTCGTTTCAAGCTGTGTTTCTCTGTTGGAATGTTAGTACTGCCCATGGAATAACAAATCTCGCAATCGGCTGAATGCGGGTTGAATGTTTTAGGAGAAGCATTGGTAGAAAATGTTCTTCCCTTCAACTGGTCAGTACGAAACCGATAAAACAAAGCACTATGTTTCAGACATATTCTCTGCGGATGAATGTTTTCAACGTCATCTTCTAAGGCGATCCCATATAGGCTTTTGAACTCATTGACAAATTTCATTTTATCAACACTTTTAGTTCTGTCTGTGGTGCATCCACAAAACCGACATTTGCTTTGCAGATTGTCAACATGATTTGCTGGGCAACTCCAGATGTCATCACCATGACCTTAAAATGAATAACAAAAAAAAGGAAAAAATTAACCCTAAAATTAACCAAACTTAAGGTGGGGACAGTCTGTGTGGAGACGCATGGTTAGCGTGTGTGTGTGGGGGGGGGGAATAGGAAAATATAAATAAATACAGATTTATAGCAAACGATCTGAATATTAAACTGAGTTTATAACATTTGATAATCCCCAATGATTTAACAAAATGAAATGGATGTTCATTCGAACTCATATATGCATCCAGTGAAAAATGTGGCACTATAGTTGATTACACTAGAACCTGGTCAGTATACAGAAATAGATGCCAAAAATTCGCAAAGTCAAAACGTCATAAATGTGACAAAAAATATTTTACATATCACAAATACAGGTGCACATCTTCAAAAGCATGTTTAACAAGCTAGGAATTTCAGGAAGGTTCAACCAAAACTCGGACTACTTGATTATACTTTAGATCCAACATGACCAATGGTGCCGTACACTGTAGTTGATGGCAAAAATCGCAAAGTTAAAAAACATCATAAATTTGAAAAATACTAATATTTCATCTCACAAATAGCGTACACACATCGTCAAAGCATGTTTAACAAGCTAGGTTTCAATGTCATCCGTTAAAAAGTATAGGCTAGTTGATTATACTTTATTATACTGTAACTGGTGTCAACAATGGCAAGGTATAAAACATCATAAATTTGACCCCCCCCGCCAAAAAAATCATCTCACAAAAAGCAGGTGCACATCTTCGAATCATGTTTAATAAGCCTACAAAGTTTCAGGAGCATATACACTCAGAAGTCGAGGACTAGTTGATTGTACTTTGAGTTCCACAGCTACACTGTATTCATGGCAAAAATGGATAAGTCCAAAACATAACTAATTTGACGAAAATTTATACTTCATCTCACAAATAGCAGGTGCACATCGATCTTCGAATTATGTTTAATAAGCCTGCAAAGTTTCAGAGAGTTCGACATGCACTCCAAACTCTAGGACTAGATGATAAAACAATTTAGGTGTGACAGACAGACAGACAGACGGACACATGACAGAGCAAACACTTAATGCCTCTGGCAACTTTTTGGTGGAGGCATAAATATATACTACACTACCATGACTACACACGAATACTGAAATTTACTACCGTATTGTAAGATCATGACTGGTTCAAAAATTGAAAAGAAAAAAAACACGTTATATTTCACACATTTCTTATTTCACACATGGCCCCCATTTAATATGTTGTTGTTGTTGTTGCTGAGCCGGATAAAAAGCGTCAGTATACATGGTATATCGACGCGAAAGCCCAAACGATATGCTCCCTAATTTTGAACATTCGGCGATGGTTTTCCGTCTCATGGCCGAAAGAATACTTTCTGACGGTAAACCGTCACGCGAAATTCGCGAAAGACGGCAAACCGTCCGTTCTTCCATCCCAGATCTCAGTCACTTGAAAATTCACCGTTTTCAGAAAAGCGTAAAGTGGTTTTAAAAAAGCGTAAAGTACCTGTTTTATATCCCTATATACGCATTAGACATTCAACCACACTATGGCGTAAAGCCCAACATTCAGAATAATGAAATTCGTGAATAAACGTGGATTTACCAACCTGTTGACGAGCCCCCGTCTGTCACATTCTCCGCCATGTTTCGAGAGGAAGATCCGGTAGGGGGCGCAGCCTTTCAAGTGGGAACAAGGGAGCAGTCATTTTTTCGACTTTTAAACGCCGATGGAGAACTATTCGAAGGGTAATAACGGCAAAGAGCCAGATTTGAGGCGCGAAAACTGCAGATTTGTGTTTGGACGGATTTCCGTCCAAAATGGCAAGGACGGTAAACCAGGAAGTGCTGGACTGTTGAAGCGAATGGAACGTTGTCTGAGATGAGCTCGTCTGGTATCCCATGCCGGGCATAGATCGACTTCAAGTGGGTAATAACAGTTCCTGCTGTTTTGTCTTTCAGTAGAGCAACTTCCGGATATTTACTGTAGTAGTCAACCACAAGCAGGTAGTCAAGGTTGTTGAGCGTGAAAATATCGGCTCCAAGTTTGGACCATGGGCGGTGAGGCACGTCATGTGGCAATAGTGGTTCTTTGGTGTTCCGCTTGCTGAAAGTTGCACAGGTAGCACACTTGGAAACTCTATCCTCTATGTCACTGGCCATACCGGGCCAATACAGAACAGTTCTGGCCTTGGCCTTGCATTTGGAGATCCCTAAATGACTCTGATGGATGATGTCGAGCAGGGCACTTCTCATACTGACAGGAACGATGAGCCTTTCACCAACAAATAAGAGTCCTTCCGCTATGTGAATTTCATCTCGTATATCCCAGTATGGGCGAATGCACAGGGGAACCGATGACTTGCGCTCTGGCCAACCGTGGAGAACTGTGTCTTTTAAGGACTCTAACACTGAATCAGAGGCGGTCTCTCTCTCGAACTCTTGAGGTTTCTCTGGAGTCATGGGTAAACTTGCCACTAAGCTGTGAACCCGCACTTCAATATCTTGATCAAGTGAATGGATCATCAGATACGAGTCATAATTTGAAGAATCAAATCCCTTGGCGTCTGTGAGGTAAGCTCTGGACAGAGTATCTGCAAGGTACATGTCCTTTCCAGGAACATACATGACTTGGAAGTCATAGCGTTGTAGCTGTAGCAGCATACGTTGGAGTCTTGGGGAAGCTTTGCTCAGTGGTTTCCGAAGAATGATCTCCAGTGGCTTGTGGTCATTTTGGACCTCAAATGTTCTGCCATAAACATACTGATGAAATTTCAGGCATGCGAAGAGAATCGAAAGTAGTTCCTTCTCAATTTGTGCGTAGTTTACCTCGGCCTGTGAGAGTGCACGAGATGCATATGCGACTGGGCGGCCATCTTGGAGAAGGGCGGCTCCGAGTCCACTCTGGGAGGCATCTGCTTGAATCACTACTGGTCGCGAGATGTCGAAGAACTGTAGTAGTGGTTCGTTGGTCAGGATAGTTTTGATTTGCTGGAATGCAGTGTCATGTTCAACGCCCCACATCCACTGTACGTCATTGCACAACAGCTGTCTCAAAGATGTAGTGATGTTGGACAAATTTGGTATGAATTTGGCCAGAAAGTTGACCATCCCAAGTAGTCGCTGTAGATCTGTCTTGCATTCGGGCTTGGGCATGTTAGCAATGGCTTGAACTTTGTCAGTGTCTGGTTTGAGTCCCTCCGATGATACTACATTTCCAACATACTTAACCTCGCCCACGCGTAGTTGAAGCTTATCTGGGTTGAATTTGACATTTTCTCGACGTGCCCTTTCCATGACTTGACGTAGGATTCTGTCATGTTCCGCTTCATCCACAGCTGCGATGATCAAGTCGTCAAAAAATACTTCCACTCCTGGAATATCACCGAAAATTTTCATATTCGTCTTCTGGAATATTTCTGGAGCCGAGCAGATCCCGAATGGCATACGAACAAATCTGTACCGGCCGAAAGGTGTCTGAAATGTGCACAGATCAGCACTCTCGTCATCAAGTTCAATTTGCCAAAATCCATCTTTTTCATCCAGAATGGTAAAATCTTTTTTACCACTGAGCTTGGCAGCAATTTCCTCTGCTGTAGGAATTTGATAGTGTTCACGCTGGATCGCTTTATTTATATCCTTTGGATCCAAACATAACCGCAAGGATTTGTCCTTCTTTTCAATGATGACCAAACTGTTGACCCAACTAGTGGGCTTGTCCACTTTTTCAACAACATTGAGATTTTCAAGTCTATCCAAAGTCTCTTTCAGTGGCTTGTGTAAACTCAGTGGAACCTTTCTGGGAGGGTGCACTACGGGTTGGACAGCTGGATTTATCGCGATATGTTGTTTCCCGTTCACATGACCTAAACCAGTGAAGACGTCCTGGTATTCGTGAATCAACTGATCTTTCGAGATCAATTTGCTGGCAGTAACAGTGTCCACTCTATGAACAAGATTCAGCTTTTGGCAGGCATGTAAACCTAGTATGGGCACAGACTTTTTGTTGACCACGTAAAAATCCAGTTTTTACTGTGGACCCATCCGTGTCATGACAATCTAGGGTGACTTTGCCCTCTGGAATGACCTTGAAATTTCCATAGGCAGATTATAGCGTTGTGGCAGTTTTCTGCATAGGGACCTTTGGCATTGTGGTATTGAACACAGATAAAGGTATTATGTTTGCCTCAGCGCCAGTGTCAAGTTTGAAGTTAATGACGGTTTTGTCTACTACTACATCAGCAGACCAGGACTGGTGGCTTTTTGAATACAGCTGTGAATTTGAATGTATGGATTCAATAACACCAACAAACAAACAATCAAAGTTCTCAGGGAGTTCGGGTGTTTCATTTTGCACCACTGATTTCATCATTTTGTTCGACACTATGAACATTGGCACCGCTGGATCTACACATATACGCGAAATGATTTCGCCTTTGACAATTGTCACATTTTTTCCCGTCCGCAGGACAGTTATTTTTACCATACTTGTGTTTTCGCCCACAGTTTGGACAGGAAGCATTAGACTGTGAGAAGTAAGCTGGCTTACCTGTAGAATTGGGTCCACGGTTCGCAGGTGCAAATTTCTTTGCATACTGATATGGTTTCTTCATGTCCTGTTTAACAGCATGAACTGGGACTGGTTTGACCTCGCCATGTTGCATAGCGCGCATTTGATCTTTACTTGTTTCTGATGCACGGGTGATATCTATGGCCTTCTGGAGTGTGAGATCAGGAGAATCCCGTAAAAGTCTTTCTTTTACTCGAACATCCTGTGCTCCAAACACGACTCTGTCTCTAATCATCAGATCGTTTTGGTCCCCGAATTCACAAGATTTTGCTCGCGTGCGTAAATCTGTAACATAGTGATCAATATTTTCGCTTTCTTCTTGTGATCGTTTGTATTATAATTTGTACCTTTCGAAAACGGTGTTCTTTCGCGGATTACAGTAGGCGTGAAACTTGTCAAATATAGGCTCTAGTTTGTCAACCTCCTCGTCCTCAAACGCGAAAGTGTTGTAAACTTCTAAAGCGTCCTCTCCAATGCAATGCAGCAAAATGGCACACTGTACATTTTCAGATTTTTCGGTGGAACTCGATGCGAGTAAATTGAAACCTTTGCTTCCAGCGACGCCAATTCTCACTAAGATTTCCTTCGAGTGATAAAGACTGCGGGGATTTAAACTGATCACTCATTGTGTCACTAAAACCCGTCTGACACCATGTAATATCCACTGAAGTTCGAGATAAATAGTAAACACAACTGACAACTTGAAGCTATTAACGCAGACGGTTTTATTACGTCACAATCAGGTACATGTGCTTCTATAGTCTATTTCAATACTGACGGTATCTATTGACTATTGCGTAAGCGCAGCATACATGTATTCATTACACTAGGTCATTACCCATTGTCTATTACGTCATAGTTACGGACAAGAGGAATGTGTTGCGCGGCCAGGTCATCAACAAAGATGCAGCAACGTGAATGACAGTCCGTTTCAACACAATAATACAACATTACAAATATAACTGAAACAATAGACAATATCACTATATACATATAAATTGTGTTTGCCGTGTTAACAACATTGGGGCCAGGAAGTCACATCTGAAGGACCTACACCTTATCTTTACTGACCGATGAGCTTGCTCGGTATGTGGGAAAAAATAAATGACATGATTCTATCACAAAAATATAGGGTAATAAACCAAAGGGTCTAGGTGTCCACCATTCGTTCAGGAACTACGAGAAAAGAAAGACCAGAGGTCTCTATAGCAGTGAACTCAAAAGTAAGATTATTCGGTCGTATGAGGCATGAACAACAACAACATGAACTATCGACCTATAGATAAATTATAATGCACTGTAATAAAAAGTGTGCTCAGACCTAAGTGCGGAGTTCTGGCACGGATTGAGTGAAAATAAAAACAGCAAAAATGACAAGTAATCATGCTCTTACTATTCTGGGTCTTTTATGTGTCTTTCTATTGATAAGTTTTCTTATATCATCAAGATGGGATCAACAAGGGCCACGAAACAAGTTCACGTTGCCGTAAATAAAGGACTGGACACTTGCCGTTAACCTAGCCCAGGAATGGCTGTAGTATCGAATGGCTGTGTAACCGACTACTGTAGGGAAGAACAGCCACGCCCACCTACACAGCAAAGGTTTTATAGCTACCGTTAACCCACCTACCAGTCAAACACAGAAGCAAGCTGTCCGTCGATATAATCTAACTAGTTAGATAAAATTACAGTTTAATCAATATAAGTCCATGAAATTATCAAGATCGAACATGCAATTAATTGTTGTCAATATCTTATGTTGTAATATATTCATATTTTAATATCGTATAAATTTTGAAATTAGGTTCGCCAGCGGTGCTAGTTATAGCACATATTATCGGTATTAGTTATAGCACATATTATCGGTATTAGCAGAAGTGGATGAACTAGAAGTATGCAAGGATCACTTAGACTATGTAGACGGCAATGGCACCACCAGCCTGCCTATAACGCTACATGTGACGTATGATGTGAAATCTGCGCAATACAGAATCCAATTTTTCCACTGTGCGCCGATCGGCTTGCAGTCGTTATTAGTCGTTATTAGTCGGCAATTGTCGGCAGCTGAATTATCTAAATTTAGACTGAGGAATCATGGGAATTATCTGGAGCACGCAGTCTGGCCGTACGCTACGGTGACCCAGAAAACCGGTTGTGCTCACATCGGAGTCAACATTTTTTCGTTAGATCCAAACTTCTGCCCAACGAAGGTCTACCTGTACTTTCGACTCCTGTTGTCTTTTTAACACATTAGTTCGATATCTTAAATGGGCAATAAATCGTTTATTGAATTACAATCGAGTATGGACGTAGTTCATTTATTCTGGGGACCCAGGTCTACGGTACCTTATAAACTCTGGGAGATAACGCGGGAAGTTCATATATTTGCTTTACCACTAACCTGATGGCCCCTTAACGGGTGGGCAGGATATTACCATATATGTCTTTGTTTTTTATTGTGCATCTAAAATCCCCAAATCCATAATCTATCATATCCGTGCGAACTACAGACATTTGGTGATACGAATGGCTTTATGTTTACACAATATATCAACAACAAGTTTGAATCAGGTCGAATTCAAAGGAATGTTTTGACCCACTCGTCATAAGCCTCAATTTTCCGCGGTAAGCGTGGGAGGTCATTATAGGACGTAACCAACACTGGCGACCAATGAACATTCGATTTTCTTACAACCGAAGTTCAAAATACTACAGAAATATCGCGTGATACGCAGGCGTGCCTTATAAGGACTATCAGGAATTTTACTAGGGAGTCACAAAGGTAATTGATTGGCTACCAGATTTAGAAGCACAAGCCCCATTATACGGCTTGACCCAGAGAGAAAACGAAAGGGGAAAGCTATTGCGCTCGTGACGATGAGTTCATTCACTTCGGCTTCCTCAATTCTGTTCTCTTGTTCAATCAAATAAATGTATCAACTTAGGTTACATTTCGCTGAATAAATATTATTGATGACGGGAGGTTTGCATCAAGAGTGTGAGAAGAACGAATATCCTTAGAATGCCGCATCTGACAATTCAGCTGGGTGCTTATTTGCATATGAATAGACTTCCTGGATAAATTAGAGGGATATATTAATTAATTATTATTGCTACCAGTGCTGGTAACTAACAGTAAACAATATTTTGTTCCTTGGAAGTACAAATAAATCGCCATGACAAGTTAACATAGGCGAGCCGTGAATTTGATGATTTTCATTGATATGCAGGTGCAAGGTCACGGCCTCTCACAAAACTCCCATGATTCATTGCGCCATCTTCGTCGCTTCGACTCCGGACGCTGGAGTTGCATTCGCGGCTGTTGAGTCGTGGCCTGACATTCCAAAATTGTCTCCCCTGGAAGTTGGCCAGTTCCCGCTAGGGGGCAATGTTTTCAACTGGAAGCGCTAAAACGGGTAACATGCCGTCGATGACACTGAATACATCCTTGCATACTTCTAGTTTTCATCCACTTCTGGTATTAGTTATAGCACATATTATCGGTATTAGTTATAGCACATATTATCGGTATTAGCTATAGCACATATTATCGGTATTCGAAATCTATTTCAATGGGTGCAGTAATGTGTGACACAAATCATTGATGGCTCATATGAAATTCCGATGGATGCTATTCAATAGATCAGTTTGCGATCAAATTGATGCACATGTATGTGCTAGACGAATCATTAGGTTATACCCTACGGATGTACAGACGTTATTGCATAGCCATTGGGTGAGTGATATATCATTACCTAATTCTAAAATAAAATTGAGAGAGTTTTACACCATTATGGATCTATCAGTCATGAATTCTTGTTGCACTTGGCCTTGTTAAAGGGAACGTAAACTCTGCGGTAAAACACCGCGGGAATTATACAACAATCCCGATAGATTTAAAAAATCGTGACAAATATTTTTTCTCATTTTTTTTCCAATGAATGAGACAGACGCACACATAGAAAATACCGTGATTTGGAATTTCTTGGGGGCGCCGCCATGTTTGTTTTGGGCAGGATTTTTATCCAATGGGAAAGCGTAAAATTCAGTTGTGCCGATAATCTCCTACGTCATCGGACATTCTCTGTGTCGAGATAACATGGCCGAATATGGTCGTTTTCATGCACTCATCCGTTCCCTGACTAACAGAGGCAATGTTATCGATTAGCTTTGATGTAGAATACAGCCTGATTCTAACAGATATTCTACGATGCCGGGCTGCTCTGCATTTGGCTGTCACAATGTACCAGGTAATCCCGACACGTCGCACTGTCATCCTCGTTCATGTTTGTAAGCTACGGTCTCGAATACTGCACCTCTGCAAATTGACGCGTTTTTACCTCCAGAGGCAGAAGAACTAGTGTCCACTGACGTCACGATTCTTCGAACATGGAAGCCTCTATGTTCGTCCAGTGTAACGAAGTTAAGACGTTTAGTACTGCTTTGAAAAAATTGTAAAAAAATATCTGATAAACGATTTGGATTCTATGAGGAAAAAGCTTTAACTGGCCATGCAAGTTTCACCAGAGTTTACGTTCCCTTTAACTATGACCGCACTGTACCCTTCCCTTCGTTTCTTCATTTTAAATTCTCATTCAATTAATCTCAAGTGCAAAGACACAAGTAACACCAGCATAAGGAAACTATATACACAAATTTATTTACAGGTTTGGCAGAATAGGGAAGCTAGGTACAGTCAGATTGGAACTTACAATTGTCAAAAGAACATATAAAATGACGAGAAGCGATTCAGAGAATAATGCTTTACTCTGAATAGCTGTTACATGTAAACGTCAGTCCAATTAAACTAATACAAAGTACTGAAAGACTGGACCTAGCTTCCAACCCACATACATGACATACGGATACGTCACATAAGGATAATACACAATAGAGGAGCAAGAAAAGAAAACAAAAGTTGAAGGGGTGGGTGGGTGGTAATTTAAGTAATATACTTGATGATGATCACGGATTGAGATGAAATTCTAATTATGTGTCCAGTTTATATACAGGTAGCCAGTGGATAGAAAAACGCCCACTGTAAGGACAGCTGTATAAACAGTTGGGTGTCTTGAAGGCAGGTAATCTTGACAGCTATACATAGTACAAAGAGAACTGGACTTCAGATACACACATCCAGGGAATTAAGACCAGTGGCAGTTATATATGTGTGTATTCAGCTCGTCCACTGCTGATACCGTAAACACACAAATGACAGGATGCATACAGGTAACATGCAAAACGATGCAATACATTATCTAGAACTATGTACACAGACAGAAGTCAACACAAGCACATGTGGTATACCCCAGCAATAAATTCAAAGCCCTTTGTGATCTTTGCAGCAGGCTCAATTATACACTTTGAAATCTGTCAATCTCAAAATGTCTATAACACGGCTAGGCTTACCTCTTCAGCAAAATCACTGATTCCTTTTTCGACTAGAATTTCCTTCTTTTAGTTATAATAATTCGCGGTGTTCATGGCAGGATGCGTGCATGTAACTTGGCTATCCCATTTCTTTTCTTCCTTTTCGTCTTCTCGCTGAGTTTTGCTCGCTACAACAGATTGCACGCGTGCCGATTTATGGGAAAAGTGTGACCTGTCATAGACCGCGAACGCGGACTGCACAATAATAGACGAGCGACCGGGACCCTGTTTTGGGGGAATAAAATGCACAGAGGCAAATTATATATCATTTGAAAGCTTAGAATCTCTTCTTTCAGATGAGGTAGGATGTGGTGGTGAAAACTATTGCCGTATGCTAGAAAAATTAGGAAATACAAGAAACATTGGATTGCATCTATCTACTTTTAAAATGGGGGTATACGTATTACAATGGCTATATCTTCATTCATACCAGGCATAGGGGAAAATGGTTGAGGTTAATTGATTACGCAGAGGTTCTTCAGTCGTCTAATATCAAAAAGTATTTTGATGGCATTGACCTGGGACGTCACAGAGGAGCCATCTCCAAAATACAATTAAATTGCGTCAAACGCATTAAAAACCATGTTAAAAGATTGTTGTGGGTAAAATACTTCATTGTTAAATGACCAAAATGGTTCTAATGTCGAATTTAGTCATCGGTCGAATACTTCGGCAAAGATTCGGTGCGATTACCTTTTAAATCCTCAATTTAATGAGCGTCATTCACCATGGTATATTAGGTAAAAAACACTGTATATCGTTTTGTCAAATGTACAAATTAATTTCGAATTGCAATAGGGGCTCGTTTTAAAATATCCACAAAACATACGGGAAGACGCAGAGTGGGACAAAATTACAAAATTGACGAAGAGTGCTGAGCATCAGTTTTTACATGAATTATTTATCCAATTTTCTGCCGGCATTAAATAAATCACTGAAATACAAGATACATACCCACTCTCCTGGTATTTTCCGACCCCACAACAGCCTGAGTACAGGAGTTTTATTATAACATCACTATATTAGACGAGCGGCGTTACACACCTTATTTTAGGAGTAAAATGCATCCCCCCACTCCCCCGTAGTTTTATGGCAAATGGGGTCCTCAAAGATGTCAGTAACGTGCAGGTTGAAAAGGAGAGGAGAGATGACAGATCCTTGGGGCAGGCCAGCTTCAGTCGTGACGGATTTCCCTACATGGCTCTGGTGCATTCCGTTTGTCGTTCTATCTTGTAGGAAATTATCTTTCCATCTACACAACCTTCCCCTGATGCCCATTCTGCTGAGTTTGACCATGAGGCCTTCTACAAACACTGTCGTAAGCCTTCTCGAGGTCGATTGAACATGCCATGGTAGTTTCTTGTCTGTCGAATCAATTGAAGGTTGATTGGACCAGCAGGATTAGTGTCATCGAGGTGGAATGCCCTTTCCGGAAACCTTCCTGTTCATTGTCTATAAGGTTGTCCATCTCTACTTTATACTCTAATCTGTTTTTGACTATTCGTTCCATTGTCTTGCACATTGCACTTGTAAGACTGATTGGTAGTCAGGCTTCCCGGCAACGATTTGGTGTAAGACTCACGAAATATAATTGACAAAGGATCTGCTGCAAGTTGTATTGTCAGTCTTTTGTCCAGGATATTACCTTTTCAATGGGAGGTCTTACACCAAAGCCTTGCCGGCTTCCCTGTTTCTTTTTTTGGATATATTTGACCTCCGAAATTTTCCAGCTTTTGGGAAGAGTGCGAGACAAGGTCATCACTCTGTGAATTGTCTTCCTTGGTTGGGGCCTTGATCGTTTCAGCCGTTCAGGGAAGAGGTCATCTGGGCCTGCCGCTTTATAGGGCTCTTATTTCTGTAGGGCTCCTATGACTTCCTCCATCCTGATAGGAGTGTTGTAGAACTCCTGATTTTCATCTTCAATAATCCGGTTTGTCTCGGTCTGGTATTCCGCACTGATGTTCTCACCAAACTCTTTGTCAAACGATGTTATACTCAAGTGTTTTCTCTCAAAGAATGTATGTGGCAGAATTTCCCATTTTTCGTCGGGGCCAAAGATAGTAATCCCCTTGTCATCTTTGAGGGATTGAATGATGTCCTCTCTTCTGTTCTTCGTTATCTTTTCGAATGCCTCCCACGTCTCCGAGGAGGAGTTGGCAGCGCTGATTTTTTGGCACATACCTTCTGTCCATTGCTCTTGCGCTCTTTTCTTCTCGGTCTCAAGGTTATTCTCTGCCTCTGCAAGTCTTTCTTGGTTTTCTGGTGTGCTTCTTCTCTTATACTGGCGTTGTATCTGATTCACTTGTCGTTTTGCTTGTGCCACCATCTGTTCCAATCAGTTTGGTTTTGGATGGTTTTTTAAAGTTACTTTCTGTTTTGGAACAGCTGATTCCACACAGCTCTGTAGACCGGAAGAGAACATTTGGTAGGATGCCTCATTACCAATGGTATTCTCTTGGTCCTGAAACCATCTGCTTGCAAATTCTTCACTGCGTTTCTCCCGTCAACGCCTTGACGCCATGATGTAGACCGGTGGGAGAACAATAACAACAACAACAAGGATGACAGTTCAATCATTTTATTATCCCCTCCAGTACATCATACCCACACTGGGGAAGCCGCATTGGGAATGTTTACAATACAAGTAGGCTCTTGTCCAATCAGACGCCCCCATTTGGGGTTGCATCTGTCATATTCGTTCTTGCCCGTTAGATGTATTCTTGGCTGCTTTTGTCCAATCAGAAGTCGCCATTTCAGAAAGTTCAAACTTCGGTCATGTTCGCTCTGATCCGTTTGTTCTAATCTTCGTCCGGCAGCCCTGGATATTGTTCAGGCAGCATGTCCTGAAACAGTTGTTTGCGCATTCTGATCGCATTATCCAGGGCCTCGGTGGGTGGTTATCCCATATCCTCTTGCAAATGACGCTTGGTCTTCAAAGTGGACCTGTGCGTGGGATCGCATTTCATTTTAAGCGGCAGCAAGGTATACCGTTCATAGATGGCCATGACTGTTTTCCTGATGCGGGAGCGCATTTGAATGTACGCCTGTTGTAAGTTATCCTGTCCGGCGTCTTCGATTATCGCAGCACAGCTATTAATAGCTTCATGCACAATACGATCCCAGAAGGTAGGCCTTCCCTCACTTTCCTGGGATGTAGTTTGACTATCTGATGTCAAGCGCTCCGTATCAGTACTCAGCAGTCTCTGTTTCGGTATCAGTCGGCGGACTTTCAGAATCAGCTGGTATATTGTCAGCATCTGCATCGGCTTCTTGTGCCTCTGTGTCTTCAATTTCATGTATATTCTTCTGGTGTCGCATCATATCTTAATGTCTGGTAAAGGTGCGTTCGAACTCAGAACAAGTATAACCCATTTTGATGATTGAACGTCGACTGTGCACGTTTTTGGGATACGCTTGCTTTTATAGCCAGTAACGCCTGCCAACGCCCAGCTTAACGTGTCAACGTCCTGGTGAAATGGCTCATAAGCTCTGATTTTTTTAGATATTCCATAACTTTGAAACCACGTAGGCGATGATAAGTATGTAAGTATAAGTATTATACCATGTATAATGATTCGCTTCATTCATGTTCATGGCAGTGTTGATAGTAGCTTGGAACTGTTAAAAATGCCGGTACAGAGGGAGTTAAACTTATTTATTGTACCATAAATGTACACGGGATTGGGGTCAAGTTCTATGCAACTTATTCACCCCTCTATCTACAAATGAATATAGATACATGAGTTTAAATAATTCTTAAATAATGCAAATGCAAAAGAAAGTGATATACATACATATAAGAAAGTATTAATGTTTACATCTATCTTTTAAGGAGGAAATATGGTGTATCGTGCACACAATAAAGAAAACGTGTATATAAGCTGCTATATATATATATATAGATATGGAATAATGTCGCGCTCTGTGTGAAAGCTATGTCGAACAATACTGCAGCGCAATGAGGAGACATGTTAGGTCGCTTTTGGTGGTTAGTTGAATCTTTTGCTATCTTTGATATGGTGTTCTATTTGGGCCAAGTTTGCGTCGCGTGGCGACTTTTAGAAACTCGCCATTCGCCACGCGCCGTGAACCTCTCCGGCGCGCGGCGACTGGCGATTTTCTGCTATCTCTTAACCTGCAAAAACTCGCCAGTCGCCACCCGCCGTAAAACACGGCGAGTTTCGCTCGATCTTTGAACCTGGAAAAACTCGCCGCGCGCCACTCGCCAGATGAACTACGGCGCACGGCGACTGGCGACTTTTGACTGTAGTGAAACTCGCCACTCGCCACGCGCCGTGGACCTCTACGGCACGCGGCTACTGGCGACTTTTTGCTATCTCTTAACCTTCAAAAACTCACCAGTCGCCACCCACCGTAAAATACGGCGAGTTTCGCTCTATCTCTTAACCAGGAAAAACTCGCCGCGCGCCAATCGCCGGATGGACCACGGCGCGCGGCGACTGGCGACTTATTTATCGGAATATTTTGTTCGAAACATACTGTCATTTAATTTAATTTTAAATCTCTTCCACGTGCATAAAATATACATAATTTCTAATGAATTAACCCTCCAGCTACATCTGATGCTATGTGACTAATTTTGAAGATGTAAGCTATCTGTAATAATTAATATAGTTGTTTTTTGAAACAAGTTCTTTTTAATGCAATACGCATATAGGGCAATCTAATTTTGCCACATGTGCAGATATTTTTTTATTAAAATACTCGTTATCCGTTTCTGTGCAGAACTTGCATACTCTCGTTATTATCTGCTGGTATATTTTAAAAAGTTAACACCAAGACAACATTTTCAATCGTTTTTTTCATTCGTTTTATATAAGTGCCTATATATATTTATAAAACAGCATATCGTTTTCAATTCAGAATGAATCGCTTTGAAATTGTTCCTTATTTAATATACAATAAAGCACTCGACGTGGGAATTTTGTTTTACAAGATAAAAGCAACGTCAACTAATATGCTGTAGGAAATATTAAGAAAGCGAATAGAGCGTCATTGTCATATTGATTAAAAAAGTAAGAAAAAATTCTAACATTTTCTCTGGATTATTGAATTTCTCTCTTAGGTTTTCACGTAAGTTTTATGTGAAAAACGGACGATATCTTTGTATAAGAGATCCTTTATTGCTGTTTTAATCCATAGAGCGGCTCTTTGTTGGGTTGATATTTCCTGTATCACAAACCCTACAAACTATCAAGACCCTATTTTTAAAGATGAAAAGACGTATTTCTTTCAACAGTTTCCATATTTTTTTACTTCCTCAAATTCTATGAGATCGCGACTGTGATTTATGATATTGGAACTGCATAATTGATGCTCCTCGGGAATGCGCACTTGAGAAAAAGTCCTCAGAATTCCAGAAGTCAAAAGTCGTCAGTCGCCGCGCGCCGTGGTTTGTCCGGTGAATGGCGCGCGGCGAGTTTTTCCAGGTTAAGAGATAGAGCGAAACTCGCCGTATTTTACGGCGTGCGGCGACTGGCGAGTTTTTGCAGGCTAAGAGATAGTAGAAAGTCGCCAGTCGCCGCGCGCCGGAGAGGTTCACGGCGCGTGGCGAGTGGCGAGTTTCTAAAAGTCGCCACGCGACGCAAACTTGGCCCAAATAGAACACCATATTGATAATTTTTTGTACTTTTTTGAATATGTCAATATTTGTCTTAAACAGAAATGTTTTATTACCCCAAAGTAGATCATCAAGAAAATAATTTGTGGGAAATCTGTAAGTCAATTCATGCCTTATGTTATCATATAGAAAACAAAACAAGAAGAAATGTTCGGCATCCTCTCCTGGTTCCCCACAATTACATCTCGTTGTATTGGATAAGTTCCTTGTAACCAGTTCGTCATTTAATTGGCTACATTTGTGCCTTAGTTGTGTGTGGGTAGTGTTTAGTTTTCTGGGGCCTAATAGAAAAAATGAAGGAATGGAAGTATTATTAGTTATTGAATGGTGGAAAGAGTTGAGTGAGGGTTCGATTCTTTTGTCAGTGCAAAGATTGTTCCATTCAGAAATGGCGGATGGGATAAAGGATTTTCTATAAATGTTTAGTCGCGCTCTAGGTGTTGTATAGTCGAAGTTGTTTCTTAGGTTATACGGATTGGTCTGCCAGACCAGAGGTGTAGTTAAATTATTTATATAGTCTGGACTATAGCTTTAAGACCCCTACTATGGTGTTCTACTCCTCGAGACGAAGAAAACAATATCCCACAACCCATACAGCAATTGTCCATAGATTCAGTATGGGCCTGTCCAGGCCTATCTGATCTTTTAAAAAAATTCACCGCTTAGCGTCTAGGCCCTTTCCATCGTGTTCTACGTGGTGAGACGAAGAAATCAAGATCCCACAACCCACAGTAAAATCGACAAGAAAAAAAAATGATCACCACTATCTCATACATGCATTCCCCGTAGAGATGCAAATGTTTGAATCAGGGGAGATCACCCGGAATTTGCCCCACAGAGGTTTCGCCCACTCAGACTTGTCTTTCTTGCCTTCAGAGGGCAGCAAGATCGATGTCGTGATGCCAAAAGGTAATCCCCACAGTATGCGCCGCCATTTTGTGTGTTTATTTTTTTGGAGAGATATACTGGACAATAAACGCTCGATTCTGTGGTCGCACTAATCCTAGAGTCGTCATGGAACTGACATCGAGCAACACCTATAGATTACCTGTATTACTTTAAAATAACGTGTCTGTTTCTGGAGGGAGCAACCCGGGTCCGAGTTCCGCTGGGACCCTTTCCCCTCTCCCAGTGTGGAGAAACTGAGGGTTCCCCACTCATTTATGCTGGGTATAGCTCTGGCGATATTGTCGGGGACCCTGTCTGATGACGTGCATTCCATTAATAATTTGGAAAGGTGGATAATGGCTTATTGACCATTATGTTCTCCCGGAGGTGGCCGGACATTGACGTCTATTTGAGAAGTTGTAAATGAGCTTCCGAGGGCAAATTTAGGGGCAGAAATGTGCGAATCAGGGGAGATAGCCAGGAATTGTTCCAACAAAGTTATCGCCCTAAAATGGTGGTGAAGATGCCTTTTCTCTACTACTCACAGATTTATATCCCTTATCTCGAAATGCCGTAAGTGGTATTTCGAAGAACCTGACTTCCCAGAGACTAGACTGGGAATTTCAAGAAAATAACTACCGCCAATTAAACAATTAATTACCGGTATCACTTAGTTGAAGATTATTATCCGGTTGTGCTAATTTCTTGTGATAGTTTGAGCATTACAGTACCGATATATGATTTTTGATAGATCGAGCTTGGGAATCGGTGAATAAACGCCCAAATCGGCGTTATGGGGTTTCAAAAGACCAGCGTTCGATATCACGTGATATTTTATGCAGCATTTTGAACTTCGGTTGTAGGAAAATTGAATGTTCATTGGTCGCCAGAGTTGGTTACGTCATTCATATATAATGGACCTCACACGCTTACCGTTAAAACTTGAGGCTTATAACATTCCTCTGAATTCGACCTGATTCGAACTTGTTGTTGATATATTGTGTAAACATAAAGCCATTCCAATCACCGAATGTCTGTAGTTCGGAGGAACATGATAGATTATGGTTTTCCGGATTTTAGATGCACGATGAAAGAAACAAAGAAGCCAACAAATGAAGTTCCCGTATTATCTCCCAGAGACTATGAGGTACTATAGGCCTGGGTCCCCAGGATAAATGAATTACGCCCATACCTGATTGTAATTTAATAAACGATTTATTGTCCATGAACTAATTTGTAAAAGAAGACAACAGGAGTCGAAAGTACAAGTGCCCCGTTGGGCAGTAGTTTGGATCTAACGAAATAAATGTTGGCCCCGTTGTCAGCACAGACGGCTTTCTGGGACAACCGTAACGTAGCGTACGACCAGATTGCGGGCGCCAGAAATTCCCACGATTCCTCCGTTCAAATTTGGGTAACTCGACTGCCGACAATTGCCGAATAATAACGAGTGCAAACCAATCGGCGCAAAGTGGAAATGTTAGACGTCATCTCTGCCAAAGACCAGAATTTTCCCGATTTTTTCCCGCCTTCGTTGCAACGATTAATAGAAAGCCGTTGGTACCACTGGCAAGTATTGTATTTGTTCTATTCAGCTGCAAATGTTACTTCGATTCACTGCTCGATAACATGCCTCACCGGGGCACTATTTGCGGGGCCTGGGCACTGCTTTCAGCAGGCAGAGAAAACAGCGAAATGTGCACCTCATGTGTAGAGTCGCGCACAGCTTGAAATTTTGATGGTAAAAGTTTGACAAGAAGTTTGTCATCTTGTAGCGCTTGAAATAAACTACTTCCTGTCGAAAGATGTCTAAACTCAATTAGGGGACCAGCGAGGTACAATTTTGTTAATACCGGTACTGCCGAACGTGTAAATTATTTAGGAGTCTGATGCCAGATTGTATTGCGCAGATTTTATATCTCGCGTCACATTAAACGTACATAGGAAGGCCGACGGTCACCATATTGCAGTCTACATAATCTAAGTGATCGTCTGAGTGTACATATACATGTTTCGCTGATATTATTAATGGGTTGCTGATCCATCATTCTTGGATCAATGACACAGTGAAAGAGTTTGTTGAAACGGAGCCAATCCGATTTGCGCTCGGTCAGGGAAAAAAACATTGTGTCCATTCAGCGGTGATGATCCAGTTCAGTTATCATACATGGATGGATACATGTAAATGATCCAAAACTCAGTCAAAAATGATAACATTTGATCCGTGTGCGGGCCTTGAGCGGTCAAACAAGGCCAGCCTGTATATTGAATCTGTTTACCAGCACAATCTTAGTCAGCTCATCTTTTGGCTCGAAAACGAAAATGCTCCGCTGAAGGAGTCTAATTTAATTTGTGTTGATTAATCGTTGTTGTTATAGCACAGATCATATTCCACTCTGTAATAGGGGTTGCCCCCTCACTCTATTTATACCTATCATAGCTAAAGGTTTCAGTTTAACTAGTTATTGTGCAGTCCGCGTTCCTGGTCTATGACAGGTCACACTTTTCCCATAGATTGGCAAGCGTTCAATCTGTTGTAGCGAGCAAAACTCAAAAGAGAAGACGGAAAAGAAGAGACGGGATAGCCAAGTTACATGCACGCATCCTGCGACGAACACCGCGAATTATTATAACTAAAAGAAGGAAATTCTAGTCGAAAAAGGAATCAGTGATTTTGCTGAAGAGGTAAGCCTAGCCGTGTTAGAATGAGAATTTAAAATGGAGGGAAGGGTACACTGCGGTATAGTTATGAAGGCCCATAGACCCAGGTGCCTGTTCACTCTGCTGATGCCGAGGTGACATCTTAACCCAGACTTAACATACAGGCTGGTTTTAGTGGATGTGCTTGCAGGTAAGTTGGAAAAATTGCATGTTTATTTCAACGCTGGCGATAGGCCACTGGATCGCTCTGTGCCTGTCATCTCGGCATCAGCAGAGTGAACAGGCACCTGGGTCTAGAAGGCCCAGTGCAACAAGAATTCATCTTCGTCCGTCTAAAACTGATCTACATTGTTATTTCCTCTTCAGCTCTGCCAGTACCTGTGCTCTAGCTTAATAATATATAGCCCTCACTCGTGAGGGCTATGAGGCGCCGTTTGCCACTTTCTGACTTAATCTATTTATTTATTAATACCTGGTATTTATCAACCAGATATATAAATCCGTTAAACGTGAAGGTGAAATAAACACTGGTTTTTAGTAAAATTTAAATCCTATATCAGCGAAAATAATGCGTGAAAGATTTATAAATAACTATTTTAGATTGCTAGATATATATATCTCTAGTTACGTTATTTTTTTGGATATCAATTTATTCAATATCCTCGATCAATGATCACGTATTTATATATATCCGACGAAACGTATCTTGCTGATATATATATATTTCAAATTGTGTTGTTGGAGATATATATATCCTGTCATCACCAAAGTTCTGATGTGTAAATCTTGAACTGAGAAAGTTGTGGATATATATATCCTAGTGAAACATGCTAATGAGCTGCGATACGTATTACCCCCAAACCGTTACCCGAAGCTCTCCATGTCTTATCTTTACAGCGCTGGCACGTGTATGGTTGGCGCTAGTAGACAAAATTTCACAAATAACCCTCGGGTTAATTCGATTTAATCCTGGGGCTAAATCGACCAATTGTAATACGTTTTCTAAACCCCAGATTATATTCATTTAATTATCGAACTAAATGATTTAGCCCTCGGGTTGATTTGATCCAGTCCTGGACTGAATGATTTAACACGCGGACTCGATGATTTAACCCGCGGACTCGATGATTCAGCCCGCGGGCTAAATGCACTTAACCCTAGGTCTAATTCGATTCACTTAGGGCTAAATTGACCAATTGTAATACATTTCCTAAACCTCGGGTTATATACATTTAGCTCTCGTACTAAACGATGTAGCCCTCGGGCTTGAATATTTAACCTCCGAATAGGTTCAATCCTTGGACTGAATGATTTAACCCGCGGACTAGATGATTTAGCCCGAGGTCTGGATTGTCCAATCGTTTCTAGACCGCATATTTCACAAGCCTGGAGTTTAGGCAAATTAACCAGCCTACACCAGTATTCCCGTTAATCTTGGCTTGGGAATTCTGCCCGCTCAGCAGCATTACATGCCTTTTTGTTCCCCCCAAGAGTAAACTTACAAAACTTGGTATGAACGCTTTCAATTGGGGAACATTCATGAATATGAATATCTCAACAGCCAAAATTTCGGAATTATATAAAAGAATTGGTTTGACCACGCTATCAAAAATCTTTGTGTACATGTAGTGCCTGGTACATTTAAGCCTATAAGGGAGTAGATTGCCGCCGTATAACCGATGATAGCGTATCCAGCTGCTTTCAATGCAAAGCAAACACAAGCAGGATTTAACCCAGGTGTTTACACTTTACTGTTATCATTTCAAAGTGTTATTACTTGACAACGGGCAGTCATTTGTGGTCTGAAACTGGCAGCCGAACAAATATGCAAGGATGCACAAACGCGCCAACTTTATACCACGTAGCCATCTTCTAATCTTGATCTTGATTAATATGCGGTCTAGAAACGCTCAATTGATTGGACAATCTAGCCCGCGGACTAAATAATCCAGCCCTCGGACTAAATCATCTAGTCCGCGGGTTAAATAATTCAGTCCGAGGATTGATTCAATCACTTCGAGGGTTAAATATTTACGCCCGAGGGCTAAATCATTCAGTCCGAGAGCTAGATATATATAACCCGGGGTTTAGGAAATGTATCACAATTGGTCAATTAGCCCTAAGTAAATCGAATTAGACCTAGGGTTAAATGCATTTAGTCCGAGGGCTAAATCATCTAGTCCGCGGGTTAAATCATCTAGTCCGCGGGTTAAGTCATTCCCTTCCGAGGGTTAAATCTTGAGTCCGAGGATTGGATGTAATCAACCCGAGGATTAAATTGTTTAGTCCGAGAACTAAATGAATGTAATCCGGGGTGTAGGAAATGTATTACAATTGGTCGATTTAGCCCTAGGATTAAATCGATTTAGCCCGAGGATTAAATCGAATTAGTCCGAGGGCTATTTGTGAAATTTTGTCCACCAGCGCCAACCATGCACGTGTCATGTGTGGGCGAACACTGGACAGTCTTTCCACAGAGTCCCGCTGTGTTGTAAACAGGCACTGATATGTGAACCATCTATCAATGTTTATAGGGGAAATTTCTTTAGGCAGTTCTTGTGCTCCCATCATTGAGTAATAATAAATTCTATGCTCCCATGATGCAGTCAACAAGTTTAATCTAATGATATTTTACTACAGGTAAAACGAAGATAGAACGAAGATAGAACGATTTCAGATTGTCTAATTTTTTATAAAGAAATCAATATTTTTACTTTTGATTTTCGTTTTCGGCAATTTCGGAAATTGAAATATAGAAGTGGTAAGTTCTGCTTATTTGGTGTTTGATTTTTCACTTTGACATAAGTCGAACATAAGCGAAAACTTAAAGTTCATTTTTTTGAATTGTGGTTTTCCGACTTTTTGAAAAGGCCAAGATGATATAAAGGTAGCATAACTTTTACCTGAGAAAAAACCCCTTCCTGTTACGTTTGTGTTTGTGTCATTAGCACAGACAACAGTAAGGATATAAGCCTACCGCAATATCAGTTCAGTCAATATGACGTGGGGGGGCCTACCGTAATAGTCGGGCGACGAAATGTCGAAATTTGTTTTGGCCTTCTCATATATTCTAGTAGCAGTTTTCTAATTTTATATCATTATGGCACCTTTACATATATTGAAAAATCCTGTTAAATTGTATACAACCAAAAACCAAAACAGCCAAAAATCATTTGAGAGGAAAATCAATTAGGTCGAGGCTCCTGATTGAATATTTACGTATTATAATCTATGCATGAAGAGCAGTTTAAGTTACGTTTCATAAAACATGCGGATAGAAAATCCATGCATGAACATACAAGACTAACAGCAGAAGGAGTTTACTAGGGTAGGTAAAATCCTATAATAATCCAATCACCAAATACAATAACCTTTAATTTCATGAACAAAATTTAAATCAGTCGTCTAAACAAATTGTTAATCCTCCTCTAGACTCATTGAATTAACAAAGAAATAATATTTCATCTGCATGGTTTCTGGCCATTTTGTCAACGTGCTGCTCTAATAATTTTATTACGCCCTGACTTTTTGGTGAGATATTTCACTTCTTACGATTGAATTATTACAGGGTTTACTGCAAACGCCGCACCGTCTTTGATAACTAACGCCGGGGGAGACTCATGTCCACTATATCTACTATATATGACAATCAAGAGTTTGTACAAACATTTCCCCCCGCGGATAAACATAAACTTCCTGTCAGTGGACCATAAATTTCGACACCTTGACATTTCTTGCCCTGGTCATTTCCAATATTTTCTCAGTTAAGGATTTATAAATCAGAACTTTGGCGATGACAGTATATCCAACAACAGATTTTGAAATATTTATTTATCAGCAAGATACGTTACGTCGGATATATAAATAAGCGATCGTTGATCGAGGATATATATATATATTGAAGAAATTTATATCCAAAAAAATAACATAACTCGAGATATATATATCTCATATAGTTTCAAATACGTATTTATAAATCTTTTACGTATTATTTTCACTGATATAGGATTTAAATTTTACTAAACTCAGTGTGTTTATTTCATATCCATATTTAACGGATTTAAATATCCGGCTGATAAATACCGAATATATATAAATAAATAAATTAAATCAGAAAGTGACAAACGGCGCCTCATAGAGGGCTATATATTATTTAGCTACTGTGCTGTAGGTAGAATAAACATGCATTGTCTTGGAAATGCACCATGCTCATTCACAACCATGACAAGAGAAATCAACCAGGCTACCTTTCCATTGTCCCCCATTGGTTCCCATTAATTGTCCCCATAATTTGTAAGTAGATAATTTACATATAAATTTCTACACTGAGGTTTAACCTTGTGAACTTTGTGGACTGGACAACTTGTACTGGAAGGAATACTAATTCAAGGTCAAGGGCGGAAGATACGGGGGGGGGGGGGCAGGGGAGTCCGGACCCCCCAGCCCCCTTCAACCCCTCAACCCCCCAGTTTGGAGAGGGAGGGGGTTCAGGGCCACCACCCCCCCAGTCCCAACAAAAGCTAGGTGACTTTTTCATGATTTTGGTCCTAATGTAGCCAGACGTACAGGCAGATTTTTATGTTCCGGAAGTTAGCTGCCAGTTCACGGTTCACAGTTCACTATTCGGTTATGAAGCTAGATGCTAATTCACGGTTCTAGCCCCCCAATTAAGCCCCCCATTTTTTTTGAGGGATCAGCGAAACCTGGGATTCCACGTAGACATAATGTCTTGAAATGATATGTACATTAAATGGATGTGGATTATGTAATTAGAGTATCTATATGTATACATATTAAACAGACCATCATCTATTCGTGTAGTTTGTGAGTGTACTATTTATATTGGAGTTTCCATGTGTATCTAAAATCAGATATTATCGCCGCGATCTTAAAAGAGGTATCTCAAACTAGCCCAGTAAACAGAACAGAATTAGCATTGATTCGTTCCTAATTATAAAATTTTAAGTAGGTTTCATAGCTCATGCCAAAGGGTCAAAGAGAGTACCCAATGAAGACACCTGCAAAAGAATAATACTACAAAACGAAGACGAAGAGTCCTGTGTTGTAATTGTTTCCTGTATATGGCGAGATTCTGCTGGTGGACGTTTCGTCCCCGAGGTCCGCCCCATGTACAGACCTTTTGGTCTTTCATATATGTTGGCATTTGTGGGAAGTTGATGCTGGGTCGACATCGGGCCTTACAGACTAGTCTTTTGTGTTTATAAATGCCGTCATTTTCATCTGACGACGATACAGCTCACCAATCCCCAGTGTACGAGTTGTCACAGCGAAACAGCTCACCTATTACCAATATACAAGTTGTCAAGCATTTCCATCATAGCTCTCTAGATTTGTATCTAATACCACTTATGCCGGTGCTAGGGGTCGTGTGGTCATGTCATCCAAGTTGCCACATGAACAGGTACATTAAAAGCGTACCTGAGATACAATACATGTCACGAATCATTAGATTCATGGTATGTGCTTTAGAATAGGTTAACCAGAAGATTATACTGTGAAGTCATGTGTCTCTGTCAGTATGTCGGCACCTCTTCCCACTTCCCTTATATGTGTTGTAATTCAATTTCAGACTAACTTTGCTCTTTTCTCTTGTAATATAAAAACAGTTTCTAGAAATCTTGAAACTCCTTAAACTTAGAAAGATGATATTTTGGTGTTTTCCAGTGTCCCTTTTTCGATCTTTTTCGCTCAGATTAGAAATTTTGTAAACAAAATTACAAATCAATCTTTTGTTCTTAGTAACAATGGACAAAAGATCCTCTTGTCATTAGCTTACAATTATCGGACAATGGTGGGCGTCAAGATCCTTAGGATCTCTCGTTAGATGAAGTTGTCATTCGCGCTCGTTTCTGCAACATGATTAGCGGATTCAAATGAGAGATATATTTATTACCCCGGAGAAGGTTACAATAAGACAAGTAAGGGAATATCATTGACTAGTATAGTATGTATGTTTTCTAATTTATTGAAAATTTTTATGTAATCAATGATTCCGATATTTCGTGAAATTTTAGTACAGATATAATGTGTGTGTGATTTCCAGTTCAGTTCCTCGTTAAAAAAGACGCTCAAAAACTTGAATTTATTGACACGTTCTATTTGATATCCAGAAATAGCTCATTCGACATCGATTGATCGCTTTCGGGTATTTGGCTTAATGATAATATTTTTTTTCTTCTTTTTATTCAGTGATAGGCCTTTGCAACAGAACCAGTTATGTATTTTATGTAATCTCTCAGACATGACTTTAATAGTGTCAGCAAGGTGTTGAGAGGAATATACAGTACTAGTACAGTACTACAGCGAAGAGAATAATTTTAAGTACGTCGGTAGCTCTATTTAAGTCGTTTATGTACACAAGGAAGAGTATAGGTCCATAGTGGTCCATAGTTTCGGATTATTGCACCCCCCCCCTCCCCTTGAAAAAGATCCCGCGGGTCTGACCACATGATAATTATCCTTCCCTTTTTTTGGTAACCAGTATTTATGGTACCAAGCTTCTGAGTACCACAATTCCTTCAGAACGATATAAGCGGATGGGTGGCTCGGTTGAGCTATATGGCGAGTCGGTCCGCGAAGTCAACCTTCGTCAGCCTCAGTTTAGCACATTTTCTATGTGTTTGAATAGGGTTATGTTACATATGGAATATGTGACAAAAATCGGCATTGTCGACCCCATATTTTGAATGGCCTTTTTATCTCACCTCGAGGCGGGGAACACTGGTCGGAAATCTTGTTGAAATCAATTGTCCAGATTTTTCCAGGAAATAAACGAAATATGGCGTATTTTGGGTCATTCAATAGATTTTCTAGAAAGATCACAATCCTCAACCTCTGTGTAGAAATTTATATGTAAATTATGTACTCACAATAGGGACAATGGAAACCAATGGGAGACAATGGAAAGGCAGCCTGGCTGATTTATCATGATTGTGAATGAGCATGGTGCATTTCCAAGACAATGTATGCCCCGAGCGAAGAAAATTGATCCGGGTTAAATTTGCATAACTGGATTGTGCGTTGACTTAATGGTATGAGCATTCCCATCAAGAAAATATATAGTTTTATATGGGTTTTCTGATGGAGGGAGGTGGCAACTCCGAAAGACTATACCAAGGGCATATTTCCAACAACGAGGAGTCTACTGTGGACTGCAACCTATATGCAATGTCTTGTATACAGCAGAAATATGCTGTGATGTACGCTCTGCTGACTTGCCATTTGCCGTGTCATTTTCGCTCAAATACTTCAGTTTTATGCCATTTTAATGTACGCGTTTAGATCATTCGAATGCCGAGCAGAATATTTAGAAATTTTCAAGTGTAACATGGCACAACTAGCTCCCCCTCTCCCTCGCTCTGCGGCTTCTGCTAATAGGGGTTGCCACGCCTCCTCACTCTCACCATCCGAACGCATGGCTCGATCATACGCAGAAACTTCTGCTCATAGCCATGCGGTAACGGGTGATATATGAGTGTATTAGGGCGTTTCCCAAATGGTGACATCCGATTGGTCCCATGAGACCCGACTTCGGAGCAATAACATTCATAAAACGAAGTGCCTCCATCACAAAATAAAAATCATATCATTTTCCTATGAACTGCCGCCGATTTTATTGTTTTCAAATATGTTAGGCCGTTTGTAATATGATTTTTCTCAAGAACAACAAAGATAAAAATAAAATAGCTAATTCGCACAACTTCGGTTTGGTCTCCCACAATCTTGAGCCTCGAGCACTTAAGTGAAATCGACATGTCTCACGTCTGAGATTCCCAAGTCAAAATATTTGAATACGGATAATTTCATTGGCGCGTTTAAATAGAGCGGACATGTGACATGATGCTTGGGGAAGCTGACACCGGGCGAAATACACGAAGAATGAAGTCATTGAGTCATTAAGGGTAGAGTTAAGTGGAACGTGAAATGCCCTTAGCAAGCTAAGATGCCTCACTCTGTGTAAACCTATCATTGCTAGATGTTTTAGTTTAACCAGTTAATGTGCAGTCCGCGTTCGCGGTCTATGACAGATCACACTTTCCCATAAATCGGCAAGCGTTCAATCTGTTGTAGCGAGCAAAACTCAGCGAGAAGACGAAAAAGAAGAAAAGAGATGGGATAGCCAAGTTACATGCACGCATCCTGCCATGAACACCGCGAATTATTATAACTTAAAGAAGGAAATTCTAGTGGAAAAAGGAATCAGTGATTTTGCTGAAGAGGTAAGCCTAGCCGTGTTAGAATGAGAATTTAAAATGAAGAAACGAAGGGAAGGGTATACAGTGCGGTCATAGTTAACAAGGCCAAGCATGCCAAGTGCAACAAGAATTTACCTTCGTCCGTTTAAAACTGATCTACATTCTAATTCCTTCTTCAGCTCAGCCAGTACATGTGCTCTAGGTAAAATGGTGAAAATGCACCATGCTCATTCACAATCATAATCATGATAAGAGAAATCGGTCCGGCTGCCGTTCCATTTCCCCCAATTTGGTTTCCATTGTCCCTATTGTGAGTAGAAAATTTACATATAAATTTCTACACCGAGGTTTAGCCTTGTGATCTTTGTGAACTGGGCAACGTGTACAAGAAGAAATACTAATATAATGGTGGTTTTCTGTCACACTAAAGAAGAATTAAAACTGTACACTTATATTACATGTAGCTGAAATTGTCGTTTTGATACCATGACATATGAAATCGAATGGAGATGTTTTGCCTCTATTATATCTCACCAAGAAAAAATAGGTAAGATTTTTTGGTTTGTGCATGCCAATGGGAAATTTTCAAGCAGTTTTCAGTCACAGGAGTTGTGTTGTTTCAGTGGACCTTAAGAATACGAAAGTTGTATCCAGCTTGTGAGCTTAGTATTTGGCCTGGACATGCTTCATTCACTCCTTTATTACACAGTATAAACAACTTCATCGATTCGTTGAAAAATACAAGTGAACACTATGTTTATTAAGTGTGATTTCCCCCAAAATCGAATTTTTCAACACCTTGTCAGTCTCTTGGCAATTTCTTCCCAATGGCATGGAGTATGGTCACGAAACTTCACCCACTTGTCAATTTCGGCAAGAGGAAGATATTGAAAGAAGAAAAAGAGAGAGATTAAAAAAAACAAAAAAACAATAAAATAAATAAAATATAATATTTTGTGCATTGCTTTGACCATATAGAGTAACGATGAAAATTCGCCCAGTTGTCAATCTCGATACGAGGAAGATATTGAAAGAAGAAACATTTTAATGAATGGAATGTCAATCGGGCTTAACCCAGTTAAGCTTAAAAGCCTAAGAGCAAATTCCGCATGAAATTGAAACAAGTGTCAAAGAATAGTACTGGACCAATATTTTCCAAATGTAGCACATACATGTACATGTACAGGTGAAAATATTAACCAAACCATTCTCGATATTAATTGTTTTATTTCATATTCCTTGATTTATCAGACTTTATTGACTTTATACTGAGCTAATATCACTTCAATTTGACGCTCCATTTGGTGTTCTTATACTTGGTTAAGACCGATTCGCATTCCCATTTACTAAAATTTAGTACAAAATAAATATATTTTTTTTCACATGTTTGTTATTTCAATATCTTCCTCGTATCGAGATCGAGTGGGTGAATTTTCAGCACTACGCTTTCTGGTCAAGACGTGCTTTATCTACATACATGTATTGTAACTGTCATCATAAGTAGATTTAATTGATGAGATTTCAAGATTTTGAATGACTCTCATTGTCATCTATTTCTTCTTGCTCACACAGTTCCTGTATCGAGCTATTTCACGAAGACGGGAAATGGAAGATTTATCAATAAAAGTGGAACCTGTTGATCAAGATACCGCTTCAATGATACCGGATAAGTTTTTCAGCTATTTAAAAGGAAACCTGCCCACAAAAACAGAGACCGAGACTCCGTCCATCATGAAAATTGCCACCACACTGACAGGAGCGATAAGGAGTGAAGTCAAAACAACTATGACCAAAATGGAACTAGCAACCACGCTTGACGTGTCTGGACTTCCAGCCATTGATTTTCACATTGAAACTAATCCATTTAAGCAAGTAAGTTTTGATTTGACATACTTTTTGGGCAATATAGGGACATTTCAGAATCATTTTGCTCCAAGAAAAATATTGATAAGATAGATGTATATTTTTCAAATTACTCATGGAAAAAAAAGATCAGAAACTTACATTATCCTGTTGATCTCAATACAGGTATGCCTCGTTGCTAGAAAGAGAGTAAGAATGGTTATTCTTATTTATTCTATTATGTACTCTTGAAAAGGAAGTTTTGTAGCTAACTCTTTAAGAGTGTCTGCTGTGAACTCGATGAACACTAAAATGATGGAAATCTTCATCTTAGAAGAATATCTAACTCAAAGTATTCCGCAAGTTGCCTGTCAAGTGTCATGGTTGATAGTTTTCAACGTTGAAACGATGAAAGTTACTCCCGAATACATGAAGATCAATCCCTGCTGATACCCTTAAAGTGTTAACTGTAACACTCCAGTTTTTAGTGTGTAATCCCATACATGCATGTTTTAAGATGTAGGATGCTACACGTATGAGATGATTCATCACCATGGAAGAGCATGTGAACAAAGGAGTAGATAGGGTAGCATACACTGTAAACTTAGGCGTTAACTTATTGATCGCCTAAATTGTAACACTTATTGAACGCGTAATTGTGTTCAAATTATTAACTTCCATGTTCAATTTCGAACTTGAGCATTCAAACCATTAACGCAGGTATTCAAATGGAGAAGCTATTCTGTTAAGTCATGTCACTGTGATAGTTATTTCAGAGGATGGAAAAAGTAAAAATCAAATATTTGGCCTAATTTCTCGACATTTTTGTCATCGAGTCAGATATACAGTTCGGATGACCACCACTTTTTTTCTATGAGAAAACCTTTACCTGTAATTTGAAGTAAGATTTGTTTAATTTGTTAACAAAATAGAAAAGTTTTCTTGAAATTGATGATTATTTGCCAAACTAATGTCACTTTAACTCCCTGAAACCAAATGCACACACCTGCATATTGACAACCGGTCCGAGAATGTGCGCATGGTCCTCCTCCACACACCAAGATAGGTTATAGGTATGCAGGGAAAGATGGTAACGAAAACCAACTTTTCCACTTCTGACCAAACATGCCAAAAGAAGTGGCTGTTGTTTTGGCTGTCCAAACTCATGCTGTGGAATTAAGCATTGAGGGAGTTTTTCATACACTGTAAACTTAGGTGTTAGCTTATTGAACGCCTAAATTGTAACATTTATTGAACGCGTAATTGCGTTAAAATTATTAACTTCCAGTTTCAGTTTTGAACTTCAGCATTCAACCCATTACTGCTGGTATTCAAATGCCGAAGGCATTGAACAATTTTAACAGGCATGTTAGAGCTTAGGTTGCTATTGTCCAACTTCGAATACGTGTGTTCAAGTTGTTCAATAATGCGTTCTGCATTTGAATATCTGCGTTTATGGTTTGAATGTTAAAGTTCAAAATTGAACATGGAAGTTAACAATTTGTACATCAAAGTTAACAACTTAAAAACAATTATGCTTTCAAGAAGTGTTACAATTTAGGCGTTTATTAAGTTAACACCTAAGTTCACAGTGTATGAAAAAACTCACTTAAGGCTTATTTTGACAGAACGTGTTTTGACAGCGATAACAACAGTTGAAAAATAGCCCTCATGTTAACGTATGCCACCGTACTCACAGCAGGTGTTAGTTCCGGAGACATCAGATCGACAATTCTGGCACGTGACACACATTAGAATCCTGGCTATTTCGATGCGTTTTTCTCTGCACGCGTCGTCATGTCACCTGCTATGAAAATGCGCTAATACGGTGTTAGTAAAGTCAAAAATTTATTTTTGCAACTTTGCATAATAAGCTGTGTTTTGTTCAAAGAATCTACTCGAGTTTGATTTTGTTAACGCTCACAGTCTCAAGTGACATTATCATAAAACAGCGTCGACTGAAGTTTAAAATTAGGCTTTTGTCTGTTTTTGACTTTTCGCATACATTTTAATATGGATTTGTTCATATAGTCTAAAATATGACACATTGAGTTAAAATGGATCTAATGTTTTCACAGTCACCATATTTGTCGTGCTGTTACTTCAAAATATTATTTTGGTTATTTAGGTGTCATATTTTGCATATATTAAAAACTCCATGCTGTAATGTATAAGAAAAAACAGGAAAAAAGAACCAGACAGACACAATTTCAAAAGTCAGTCGATGCTGTGTTATGTCACTTTTGAGTCTGAGCTTTAACAATATCTAACTGACATATCTGAGGATATCCGTTTATTGGTTGTTTTCTTGCTTTAGGATTATTCAGACAACTATGCAGCGGCTGACAAGATGACCATGGGACCAGACAGACCTTATCCAGTGACCTTGTACCAGGTTAATCATAGATTGAGAAGCAATGCGCATATAAACATCGCACATATTCGGGAATCGGCTACTGATCATTCTGAAACAACGAGAGACATCGTAGAATCCGGAGAATTCTCACCCAAGTCACCGTCAGCACTTGTTAAATTACACCCACATGAAAGTGGCAACAAATCAAAAGGGGTATATTGCTCTGTAAGCAGCTGTAGTGTAAAGTTTCACGAAGAAATGCACACTGGAGATCTGCCTTACAAATGCTCAGTTTGTCCATATATCTGTAAAACACGTGGAAAACTAAAGCAGCATGAAATAACTCATACTGGTGAAAAGCCATTCAAATGTTCACTGTGCCCATTCAGCTGTAATCAGAGTGGAAACCTAAGGCGACATGAAAAAACTCATACTGGTGAAAAGGCATTCAAATGTCCACTGTGCCCATTCAGCTGTAATCAGAGTGTAAGCCTAAGGGGACACGAAAGAACTCATACTGGTGAAAAACCATTCAAATGTCAACTGTGCCCATTCAGCTGTAATCAGAATGGACACCTAAGGGAACATGAAAGAACTCACACTGGTGAAAAGCCATGCAAATGTCCATTGTGCCCATTCAGCTGTAATCGGAGTGGAAACCTAAGGCAACATGAGAGAACTCATACTGGTTAAAAGCCATTCAAATGTCCACTGTGCTCATTCAGCTGTAATCAGAGTGGATACCTTAGGCAACATGAAAGAACTCATACTGGTGAAAAGCCATTCAAATGTCCACTGTGCCCATTCAGCTGTAGTCAGAGTGTAAGCCTAAGGGGACATGAAAGAACTCATACGGGTGAAAAGCCATTCACATGTTCACTGTGCCTATTCAGCTGTAAAAGAAGTGGAAACGTGAAACGACATGAACGCTCTCATGCTGGTGAGAATTAGAAACCCGAAACAACATGAACTCACTCATAATGGTGAGAAGCCATTCAAATGCTCAATATGTCCTTTTAGCAGCACACTAAATGAAAGCCTGAAGGAGCATGATAGAACTCATACTGGTAAAAAGGCATACAAATGTTTACTGCTCTCTGATAGGTTTACCCGGAGGAAAACGCCCAAGAGACATAAAATAACTCACACGAAAGGCTCAAAAAAGACAAGGTTGAAATAAGAAAATGACACAATCTTTCGTCTAAATGTACTCGTTTTGTCGGAGAGAGATTGCGAGAGGGGGAAAGAGAATGTGCCTGTGTCCCATCTCTGAAAATTATTAAGTTTTTGGTTCAAATAAAAAAAAAGAAGAATAAATCAAGAAAAAAACCCAGAAAAAAATAAAATAAAAATGGGAGGTGGGTATTCCACTAGTTATGACACTGCCCAAGGGTTCTTATGGTGTCCCACTGTCAAAATCTAATGATAAGTGTTTCTGTTTAGCAGAAGTGCACATGTATGCCTACACCTGTACATCGAAAGCTTGCTGTGATCCTTAGCTTTCAATAGATGATTATGAAACTTGGTACACATGTTTATCATATATTGACGTAGACCCGTTAGGGTCTGATGACCTTAGGGTCATCCAGATATATATATAGGGGAGCTGTAACTCTTGTAACAGAAAGTGCCCGGTTTACTCTTGCACAAAACAAAGTTCTTGCACTGAAAGAAATAGTTCTGAAGCTTTTTCTTCTTGATAACCTGTTTTTTGTCTTTTGAATTCTTTTTGTTGTTCTTTTATGTAAGCTGAATATAGTAGATGTGTTTTGATGTTTTTTCAAGTGCTCAGTTGTTGTTTTTGAGGGTTTGATGTTTCTAGGTAAAAGTATGTCGTCTGCTAGACCAGAGACTGTCGTCTGCTAAACCAGGGACTATAAGAGGAAAATGCTGGTTGATTTTTGGTCTGTGTATGTCACAATTTTTTCGACATGAAATGGCTTGTTTGGTCAATATTAATGTATATTTGTTGTATACTGCATTTCCAATTTCATGTTCCTCTTCACTTTCCTCATTTCTTTGTTTTCACTGTGTCTGAAAGGAAATTTTGGCAAATGAATTTGAGAGTTCCCTCTCCTTGAGACCCTCTTCAGCAATGCGACATAGCCACTGAAGCCAGTGGTTTTCATGTACATTGTACCCACAGCAAAGTGTGGGTAGCTTTCTAGGTCAGTTCTTCTGCTAACCCAGTTTTGTCAGCTTTAGCAACTAATATGTACAAGTAGCTTACTCAGAGTAATATTGGCCATAAATTCTTTTGTCATGAATCCATGATATGGTAAAGAGTTAATCACCAACAGCTTGATCCTCTGAAACCGTTAAATATTTTCGGGTCAGACTTTGTGTGCTATCTGCTTAGGCCTGGGAAATTTGTCTGGTTGTGTTTCGATACCCGCTGCTCACCACTAGGTGGCGTTGTAGTCAGAGTATAGGTAAACCTGTCTCTGACGATTTCATCTGAACGGCTTGTCTGATTTCTTTGAAATTTTATTACAATGGTCTTGAAGGATAGTCAATGTGCTGAAAAGATTTTAGTGTAGCTGGCATAACTATAAATGCAAGTTTTTTGCGTCTCAAAAAAAAAGTTTTTCTTGAAATGAAAATTAACCAATTCGCTTGGAGAAATATTTAAAAACTGTTCTATTCTAGGTTGCCAAGCATAAATATAGGATTGCGGACATGATAATTCCCTTTCGGTGCGAACCAATTTGCCATTCAAATGAAAAATCTCATTTATCTGACTTAACATCAAAACCTCCATAACCATTATCACGATTACAGTTTTTTTTTTCTATTAAACTTTTATGTGCCATCTCCCTAGAGCTTAAGATTTCACCTGTTTGTTTTTCGTGGCATTTGGTCGTCACTAGGTGGCGCTATACACATGAATGCAGGTAAACATGTGTAACTTCATATCTTCTGAACAACGTGTTTGATTTCCATGAAATTTGGGTATAATGATCTTGCAAGATAGGCAAAGGACTGACAATATTTTGGTGGTGTTGGCGAATCATGGAGATGCACTTTTGCATCTCAAAATAATATTTTGTTTTCACAAAAATGGAAATTTGCTTTTTAATCAGGGAAAAGTAATTCTATTTTTCTGAACATGAATGTAACATTCCCTGTGTTATAATTCACATCCCTTGTAAGCCAAATGGCCATTTTTTTTAATATATGAAATTCTGATGACTTTAGTCCAATATCTACATTCCCCAGGCCACATCTGAGGATTTTGCGGCTAATGTTATTTTTATCTTGATAACCTGTATATTCGTATATCTGCTGTATGTTTGGTGAATAAAATTCAATTCAATTCAAAATCAACATAATGCTTGATTTATATCTCATTATACATTCGTGTTTACAATTACTAATTTTGTTAACATTATGATTTAAAAATGGATTGAAAGGACATTGGTGCTGTTAGCGCTGGGATATATACATGTGGCATAGGGTATAGTCAGCTAAATATATCTAAATCTAGGCTACATCACCCCCTGCTTACTAGACCCTTCCACATCCTCACACATGTAAGATCGTAGATGAAATGCAAGAGCACAATGTGGGGGATGAGAGAGAGAGAGAGACATTTATGGTTTTAACATTGATAATGGGTGTGATTAATTATGTATGTTTCATAGGATTAGTTCTCATCTCTGGCCGTACCTTGGCAGAATATGGGTTTGTCGTAAATATAAGATCGGTCATAATTTTTAGGAGTGGCAAGTCGCATTCATGACCTCTTATTTTCTCAGAATCGAGCAAAATAAAAGCCAGGTCAGCAGTCCTATATTTCATCCCCTTTGCACAAAGATGTAAGCAAAACTGGAGAGACGCCCATGTTTCATTCCCTGGAAGACAACCAAGAGATCATTCTACAGCATATCTCCCTTATAAGCTTGACTTTTCTATGAACAAGACGAAGCATGCATCCGTTTGTAAAGGGCCCTCGGTGGCCGAGTGGTCTAAGGCGCTTCGCTGGTGACCGCTAGCCTCACACCGCTGATCCGGCACGGGTTCGAGCCCAGCTGGTCCATGTGTGAAAGTTTGTCAGTTACTTGCCGAAGGGCGGTGGTTCTCTCCGGGTACTCCGGCTTCCTCCACCAACCAAACTGACTGTCACCATATGAGTGAAACAAACTTGAGTGTGACATTAAGCCAAATTCCCTCCCTTCCCCTCCCGTCTGTTGCTGTTATTTTCAACGAACCGTTTGAGCACTATTTGTTATGTACCAGTACGGCGTACAGACCTAGATGGAGGATCAGGATTGCTATTCAAATTTCAGCATCAGCTCAATCTCCAATGATGCATCACTCGATTTTGAATCGTGCGAACATGAAACTTGCCAATCTTTTTGCGAACAATGTCAAATGTTATTAGAAGGGAGGCTGGGTAACCAATGCATTGCAACGGGTCAAGCTGTAACGTGCAGAATTCTAGTTCATTTGCTTCTGGTATTATTTCGATAAAAATATAATACTTGACTATTTAGGTTTTGCCCAAAAACCGTGGTGAACCGTGATGTATGCTGATGATCACAGGCATGACAAATGCCAGTCGTTTCTATGATTCCCAGAGCATCGATATATAAAAAAGCCTATAGGCTCTAGTTTTTATGATTGGAGGATATACCTGTGCTGTTTATTACATGAAGTATCATTTTTGTATATCATTGCAAATGTAATTCTAGAAGTCACTCCCAAGTTTGAATTGAATTCATCAGATCACCGAAGTTAAGCAACCATAAGCTCGATCGATACTTGGTTGGGTGACCGGATGCTGTACTGGCTGAGCTGATCAGTGGCCAGGGAAATAGGAACTGTGAGCACTCTCGTGTTCTGGCACAAGTAGGCATCGTCGTGATATGAGTGAAACAAGGTTGAAAATGACGTTAGACCATACTACTCACTCCTTGAATTGAACTCTATTCACCAGTGAAATGAAAATGTATATACAAAAATATGGTATCAACTATTACAAAAATAAGAGCAAACAATACAATCTACATGTCACGCTAAATAGTGATTGGTAGGAATGAAACCTCAGGGGGCTTCACCTTTACAGCCCTAGTTTAGTCCGGGATGTTAGGGCATAAAAGGGACTGTTTGGTTCAGATTCTTCCAAAGCACCAAATTTGGCCCATATATCGCCCATACAATACCTTTTCGATTTTTCACGGCCACCAAGGTAGTCGCCCCCTGGGGCCGCCATATTGGCGAAATTTATTATGGCCGCCACCCCGGTTAGAGGTCAATCGTATTTAAAACAACAAAATAGCTAGAATCAAGAATAATACAACTTTTTAGAGGTTGTCGGTGTCGGGGAATCTGATTCTGATCTTATATCAACGATTTGAGGTCAAGGTCACCCTAAAGGTCATTTTGGGATCGAGATTTACAAACTAACTGATTTTATCGATTTTCGGGGTTAAGTAACCCGAATCTAGCCATATTTTGACAATTTAAGGCAATATTGCATGTGAGGTTCACGACAGAGGTCACGCGAAACAGAGATCAACCGGAGCTCAATTATAGGAAACACCAAAAGGGCTAGAATGACAAATAATACCATGGGGCTTTGTGGCATCGGAGAATTATATTCTGGCCTTATTTTGACGATTTGAGGTCATGGTCACCTCATTTGAGAATTTAAAGGTCAAAGATCAACAGTTGCTACTAAAAACAATCGTAACAAGATTATTCAGGAATAAATGTTACTAAACTACTTCGGAGATGACATCTGCTGACAAAATGCTATAACTATGCCGCTACGTGCATTTAAATGTTCAAAATACAAAACAAAGTCCGCTTAAGCAACAGTATACCAATCATTACTTTTACTACCTATGCCTTCTGGCTTGCGCTCTATGATGCCAGCAATAAATAATACTTGTCATCACCGTCCTCGTTTATCAACTTACCCGCCTTCGCATTTGCAGAGGGTTGTGTATCGGACATCGGCACAGTTGCATTTGCACCTTCCCTTGCATGCCTTGAGTCAGCCACAGTGCATGAGAATGGCATATGCCATAGAAGTGTCGCTGAGAGTGGTCCTTAGCGGTTGCCATGTACTGGTGCGATCTTTGTGCTAGCTCCACTCAGGGGTTTCCTGCTGGAATGAAGCGACTCCAGTAGAAACTCGCTTGCAGCAGCGCTCGCTTCACATGCTGCAAAAGCGCGGCTTGGGAGCTAGGTGGGATGTTTTCCAGCGATCTGGTTGCAGTACTGAAGAGGTGATGCTTGGCCTCATTGACACTGGCTGCACCACATCCCTTGCTGTACATTAGTACGATGAAGCGTTCTATAAGCTCCATATGCACGGACTCGAGAGTGTCAGGATCATGCGTGAGAGCCACTAGTGTGTCGGGGGGTCCGATATGCTTGTACAGGCTTTCCAGGTGATCTTTTTGCCACATCCAAGAAACTGTGAAGTCGTCTTGCACTCCTTTAAGCTGTGAAAGAGAGGTAGGGCCACGGACTTTGACGGACCGAGATCGGAACAGATGATTTGGACTGGAATGCCACAATACTTTTTCCTGAACCCCTAAAATCCCGAAGTTTGAATGGATCAGCGGCTTCTTAAAAAATGTTAGCAAAAAGGAGCCGTTCTCATTCATCAGCACACAGATCTCCAAGACTGACATGAGCGGTAAGCTCCTTCTGTGTACCCGTTTTGAGTCCGTGTTCTTCATCAGGCGTTGTGACCTCAATACTTCAACCGTGCAACCATTTCGAGGCGGACACCAGGGTCCTTCTGCATCTAGCACATGCCACGGAGGAGGGTCATACAACAGCCTATGTTCGCACGATGGACAGCGACGTCCGGTCTTTGGAGACCCACGGTCTATCTGAACTCTTGGTGGACTTCGGTACTGGAAAAAAATATTGTGA
>JAVTVY010007308.1:0-49253 GCA_036873755.1 Hanleya hanleyi | reverse complement strand
AGTCCCAGAGATATAGGCTCTACAAGATGTGCTCCGTTTCTGACAAAATTCAAGATGGCGGCCAAACCATGTGACCTGGGAGCAAAATTTTTGCATATTCGTGATCGCCATACCGCAATGCATATATGTAGTAACTTTCTGCATCCAAATCCGTTATTTGAAAATCCGACAATTTTGATTGGTCGATGGCGGCCATTTTGTTTAACGTACAAACTTGCTAAGACTTATTTTGAGAGACCCTGATCCATCGATGATATGTACCAAGTTTGGAGTTAATCGGCGTAGCGGTTCAGGACAAGAAGATTTTCAAAGGTTTTCGGCTAAATCCAAGATGGCCGCCGGAGCTTTTGGCCAATCGGCTTCATTGGAGGATATGCATCAGTTCCCATCAGGGCTAATCACCATGTGAAGTTTCAGCGACATCGGTGTATCGGTGTTGACTGTACGGATGGTACAAAATCCGGCGGAAGAAGAAGAAGAATAATACCAATAACAATAGGTGACCAGCCATACGGCTTGGCCCCCTAATAATACCCCTAATAAATGGATTTAGAGCTTCAAAAAACACTTTTTCTTGGTCAGCAGCACGTGGGAAAGACGATTCTGGCCTTAGTTTGCGCCCCAGATGGCTCCTTCATCGAAATCGAAATGTTAGTACGTTGAAATAGGTACAGAAAACGGTCCCTGGAGTCCAGACAAAGACCTGAATGGAGAAAGTTGAGCTTGGAATTTAGTCGCCTGGAGATTGCGCTTCTCACAGTGTGCTTTTGTGAAGTTTACTTTCAGCCATATGCTCAGACCTACTCAAATTTCACGTTCTACCATAGCTTCGGAACTATTAATACGATCATCCTGCAATTTCTCTGTCATCATGGCAGTTATACAAGGAGTACCTATGCCGAAACTCAGAATAACCCGACTCGTTGTTTGTGTAATATTGAACAGAATTACTTCTCAAATTGTGCGATTTTCGGCATTATTTGAAAATTTGACAGTTTTGATTCCTCTATAGCGGCGAAACTATTGAACCTACGTCAAAAGGGTAGACACACTTCTGAAAGAGCTGCTTCTGGACAATATAACACAACAAACTATAAGGCTGTACCTATCGTAGTCCCAGAGATATAAGCTCTACAAGATGTGCTCCGTTTCTGACAAAATTCAAGATGGCGGCCAAACCATGTGACCTGGGAGCAAAATTTTTGCATATTCGTGATCGCCATACCGCAATGCATATATGTAGTAACTTTCTTCATCCAAATCCGTTATTTGAAAATCCGACAATTTTGATTGGTCGATGGCGGCCATTTTGTTTAACGTACAAACTTGCTAAGACTTATTTTGAGAGACCCTGATCCATCGATGACATGTACCAAGTTTGGAGTTAATCGGTTTAGCTGTTCAGGACAAGAAGATTTTCAAAGGTTTTCGACTAAATCCAAGATGGCCGCCGGAGCTTTTGGCCAATCGGCTTCATTGGAGGATATGCATCAGTTCCCATCAGGGCTAATCACCATGTGAAGTTTCAGCGACATCGGTGTATCGGTGTTGACTGTACGGATGGTACAAAATCCGGCGGAAGAAGAAGAAGCAGAATACCAATAACAATAGGTGACCAGCCATATGGCTTGGCCCCCTAATAATAATAATAAGAATACTAATAATAAGAGGGGTTTGCATGCCTGGCTTGCAACCCTAAAATAAGAGGTTTGCATGCCTCTGGCTTGCAAACCCTAATAAGTATGAGGAAATTATTGAAGTATTAATTGTTTTGAATAAATAATAAATGAAGGAACCACATGACGCAGATTGCTCTAGTAAAACTCATGCAGAGGCAGAACACCTCAAGTATTTGACAGTTGTCACTCGGCTAATTATTCTCAGGCCAACGTTTACTATAAATACACTGGATCTCAAATCAAAAAAAATCTTTCAAGTATAACGTCAGCGATATTATTCAGAATGGCATGTATATCTGATGACGATGATTATTTGTTTTCGAACATATGCGATGCAGATCTAACTGAAATTAATCTTGCTGACATCAGTGATGAAGACGAGCCATATTGTTTTTGTGGTAAATTTTTCATTATATTGAACAGTTGAACGTATAAACATGTATTGAAATGACCACTGCATGTGTAAATAAAGTAAAGAAATAAAATCGCCACGAACCCAGCCATACGTGGTATCCAACAGTGCATATCAATATATTGTTTTATTTATATTTATTTTTTTAATTTACTTATTGCATTTAGACAGTTTACAGGGGCGTCTCAGCTAGTAATGGATGAACTGGGATATAGCTGTTCATAATGAGACGTTGTTTGGGAATCGCTCAGGCATTTGTTGATTGGGGCCTGACGATTACTCTGAGATTATCCCACAGGGGGGATTGCTTATTAAGCGCCAATTAGCTAATAGCATAAATATGGCACCTGAAGAGAAGAAAACGGCAAACTAGCGTTCACATAAACCATTTTTTTTTTTCGCTTTCCTGTTCATTGCTCCTTAATATGGTAACTGGTGGCTTGGAAAAATCTATTCTCCCTTATAGGCAGATTCATTGTTTCAGAGGTTTGAAATGCGGAAATTGAATTTATTTTGTCTTGAAAATGACCAATTTTCACATTTTGACAAAATCTCTATATGTATTTTAAATGGGGATTTTTCCATTTATTTACTTGTGGATTATACTCGAACGAGCGACTGCTCCCTCATGCCGTTTTGACCACACGTTACCATTGCGAATATGAACTTCCTTGCAAATTTTTGTAATGTTTGGAAATGCGGAAATTACCGAAATCGATTAAAATGTTCGAAAATGGTAAAAATGATAGTCAGTTTTCAACACCATGTAATTAGGGAAATTAGTATCGCACATAAATTATAAAACTATCACCATAATCCACATCACTTCACATTTCTTAATATTTGCTTTGCGCATAATTTGTATCTGGTAATTCAAACTTATTATAAATGCGCAGGTTAGATGATTCACTTCCGCCCTGTTAATCAGTCGACAACAGACCGGCGAATTTGTCAGGCGGTCACGCACATTGAACATCAAAGAAAGCTGTGGCCGCTGTCAGCTATTTACGGAAGCGTATTAGTGCCAGTGTGAAAAAAAAAATCCGAGATTTATCTCCTAATTAGGACTTATTATCTCCTAATTAGGAGAAAATTATCTCCAAATTAGGACATATCTCCTAATTAGGACTTATTATCTCCTAATTAGGAGATAATTATCTCCTAATTAGGACTTATTATCTCCTAATTAGGAGATAAGTATCTCCTAATTAGGAGATAATAAGTCCTAATTAAGAGATAAATCTCGGAATTTTTTTTTTGTCACACTGGCACTAATACGCTTACGGAAGCGTATTAGTGCCAGTGTGAAAAAAAAATTCCGAGATTTATCTCCTAATTAGGACATAATATCTCCTAATTAGGAGATAATTATCTCCTAATTAGGACATATTATCTCCTAATTAGGACTTATTATCTCCTAATTAGGAGATAATTATCTCCTAATTAGGAGATAATTATCTCCTAATTAGGACTTATCATCTCCTAATTAGGAGATAATTATCTCCTAATTAGGAGATATTATGTCCTAATTAGGAGATAAATCTCGGAATTTTTTTTTTCACACTGGCACTAATACGCTTCCGTAGCTATTCAGTATACAAAGGCCCAGCGGGCGGTACTGCTGGCCAGGGCACCTCGCCTGAGATAGTCGTGCCTCCATCTATTTTAGCTTTGTACAGACGGATCGAAAAACACAAGTAATAACACAGGATCAGCTTTTGTTATACCTGAGCTCGACATACAAAATGGTTTCAAACTTCCAGACAATATGTCTGTATACACTAGTGAACTGATTGCTATAATTAAGGCTCTCGAATGGATCATCGAGCACAAACCAATCCGTGCGGTGATACTTAGTGACTCCCTTAGTGGACTCACATCCATTAAAAATTCTATATCTGACAGTAGACCTGATCTCATACACAAAATAGAATGTATATGTACACAAATACACAACGAGGGTATAGACGCCATTTTAGCATGGGTCACCGCGCACGTCAACATCAGAGGTAACGAAGCAGCCGACAAAACTGCCAAAGACAGTCTTGCTAAAGCTACACACGATGTGCCAATAGGATTAGGATATAAAGAACTCAACACTATCATTAGACGCAAAATAGATAGCAAGTGGCAAAAGGAATGGAACGAAGAAGAACGTGGACGGTGGTTACATAAGATCCTTGATGGAGAGAAAAGACAAGTCCAGGGATTCCAGTTAGACAATAAACGTGATGACCGCATAATCACCAGATTAAGACTAGGCAAAACCGGACTTAAATCACATCTGTCCATGCTTCTGAAAAACACTTCACCCCTCTGTACCGCATGCAACAATGTAGAAGAAACAATAGAACATGTCTTACTTGAATGCCCTAAACACTACCCACAACGCGAGACACTTAGAAACGAATTAAAAGAATTCAACACTCCCTTAACATTACCAGCGATATTAAACCCTAAGCCTCCCATTAGAAAACAGGTATTCAAGTCCTTAATAGATTTTATAAAAACTGCTGGCTATTATTCCAGTATATAACACTACCCCCGTGCATGCGCAACACTAACTAACAATGTCAGCATTGGCCAAAATTTCTCTTTTGGAATAAAATTTAGGCAATGTGGGCACCGGAGATACCATGTTCCGTGTGTGTGGGCCGGTTACCACATTAGTCTCAAAAATCGGAGGCCAAGACCAATCAACATCCCTGCGACAATATTGGCCAAAAATCACTCTTTCGCAATAAAATAGGCAATGTGGGATACCATGTTCCGTGTGGGCCGGTTGCCACATTAGTCTCAAAAATCGGTGGCCAAAACCAATCAACATCCCTGCGACAATATTGGCCAAAAATCTATCTTTCGCAATAAAATAGGCGATGTGGGCACCGGAGATACCATGTTCCGTGTGGGCCGGTAACCACATTCGTCTCCAAGACCTAAAGGCCGCTACCAATTCAACAACCAAGGACATAAATCATTAGCACACGTCCAAGAAACAACCATGTACACAGATAATGTCACTCACAAAAATGAATACTACACAGTGTTTCATCTTATACTTTCAGAAATGGAGATGAACACGATGAAGGTCCTCATCAAACAGACAACAAACAGAACACTGACGACGACAAAAAAATTTAAACAGCACCTCACGGCACACCGAAGACCAAAGACGGGCTGGACAAGACTGAAAACAGAAGCCGGATGACGATCACAAGAATACCAACATCGCCGCACAACAAGAAACCTCCGGAACCAGAACATCACATCCTAAACCACACCGACACGCTAACCCATAGATGACACCGAACTGACGCCTTAACACAGAATATGATCCTTTGACTTTCACGCAATATAGGACGTAGACCTGCCGTCCTGTGCCACAACACACACTCCAAGCAATTGTTACAGGCACAGATTTCTGGAAGAACCCACCCTGTTCCCAAGGGCGTCCTTACGCCCATGGTTCTCCCAGTTTTTTTCTGGACGGCTTTGTGCGTTCAAAGGGGTACCAAGACAAAGGAATCATACACGCGATTACAGTGAACTCATATTTAACCAAAAAGACACTTACGAACTTGTACATATAGCGATTCTTATTTACTTCTATTTATATCTCCTACTAATCTCTCATTGTTATTATTTATTTATTTATTTATTTATTTATTTATACATTTAGCACTGGAAAAGAAATTCAATAAACAAAGTAATGTACCACGAAATTCAAATAAAACATTGAGTTGATGGGCCGCGAAATCCGAATGGGAAGCGGCCCTTAAACTACAATTTCAATCAAAAAAAAAAATGGTGTAAACATTGGGGTAAATGATCCACAGTTAACCTATCTCCCCTCCCCGACTGCAAATGGATGAGTCCAGATGCGACCATGATGTCATAATGCTATTAAATATCCATATATGGGCGCTCAGAACACCAAATTCAATTGAAATACGTAAGATCCTATATAGCGACATGTACGATTGGGGAGCATTGATAGGATATTAATTTATGAAGATTGAATTTCAATATAAGTGTATTAGATCTTTAATCGTTTCCCGGCAGTGGCCTGAGTGCTATTAAATATCCATATATGGGCGCTCAGAACACCAAATTCAATTGAAATACGTAAGATCCTATATAGCGACATGTACGATTGGGGAGCATTGATAGGATATTAATTTATGAAGATTGAATTTCAATATAAGTGTATTAGATCTTTAATCGTTTCCCGGCAGTGGCCTGTAGCTACTCAAGTGACTATGGCCTTGATTTACTCGAGGTGCAGTATGAAGATCTACCTTCAACAAAAACAAAAGTATCGTACGGTACTTAATAATTATCCCGACACCGAGCAGTCATTCAGCAGGGCAGAAATACATGCTTATTTAACGTCGATCACGTTGGAAGGACCCACTTTTATTGGACATGTTCGTGTCGCCTATTTCTTACTTCGAATGCCCAATGATATAAGGTGTAAACGGAAATAAGGATATAGGTTACTTGTCCAACAGAGTAATTACCTTACGACACAAAAGTGTTCATATCGTGCCTAAAGGGGTATCCGGTACAATAGGTCGACTATTCCTATTGGGGAGGCAATCGGTTTACCATTTGCGACGGGAAAGATGAATTCGCGACTGCTCGACCTATTCCGCCGAAGTCATAGTACCTCACGAATTATATTATTTAATGGTGTAAGGATTTTGCACCTCTCTGGTGTAAACCGTGATCCGTCGCACGTGAGGCACACCATATGCTATTAGATTGTGTTTCTGCTGACATAGTCCTCGTTCTAGATGACGACTCGTCATTCTCTGGATGTCCACTTTACAACGAATATTACATGGAATAAGAATACTGATCAGCGATACCGCTTTGATTATTTTTGGAAAATCATGATGTCTTGCCGGCATCATTGAAAACTGTTGACCGCTTCCCTCTTGCAGGAAACTAGTCTATGTTTATGTATACAATGATTATCTTTTTGAATTTGGTGCTAATACTGTTATATGGATAAGGGAAAGGTCTTCAGATTATGGATGCGGATATTCTTTAAAGGACGACGGCTGAATTATGAATGACGGACCAGACGCTTGTGATTGTTGTATTTCTCCCTTATCAGGAGATAAAATATCTATCAAAATGAAATGGATATTCCCTTGATTATACCCCCGAAGGATCTCTTCTAATTTGAGGTGTTTCTCCTGGTTTTTCGTCTCGAGCTGATCTCCATGGTAACGGGTGTCAGCTGACATGCGTTGTTCGGAGTTTTGGAGTGATACATGTGCTGTCAACATGGATGCCAATATGGATTCCTAACAGCGCAGGTCGAGGTACCGGGGGTACTATGTCCTACATTATAGTAAGAGACCGTGTCGAGTGAAGAAAGATGATCACCATTGCATTCAGCACAGCATCAGGGGCATGTCATCACGTCAATAAGCATGCGCAGTGAAAACTCGGGTGCCCGAAAACAGGACTAAAGTTACCTCCTACTACTTTTGTACAGAAATTTGAAACTGAAGGCCATTTTAGTAACGCTGCGAGTGACGTTAAGTGGAGGGAAGCTCAACCATTGACACATGCTCAACACAAGCTCAACAGGTATCATATATAATAGAGCGAAACACCAGCAAATATGGTAAGTATTCAAAAAAAAATTCATAATAGAGACCATAAATAACAGTTGAGGATGCGATGGTAGGAATCCTGAGTAAAATAGTTATTTTAAGACGAAAATTGTGTTTGTATGCGGGATATTCAAGACTCGGATCTTTCATTTTTCGGATTTCTAGGATATACAACAGAATAAATCAGTAAACTACGGAGCCGTAAAAGGCACCTGAGAAAAAGAATTTAGCCCCTATTAAGCCGTTATAACGACTTATGTCGTTAGAACGAGTTATTAAGTCGTTAATAACTCGTTCTAACGTCTTAATCCACCAATGAAATTCCGTCGTTTTTTTTGCTGCTTTTATTATGTTAGCTGACAACGTCGTGTTCTGTGGAGGCCACCGAACGTTTTAAAAAATCTAAACGTGAAATGGTGTGTTCCTGTGCTTTTTGACAGCATATATCCGACTTTCCGGAACTGTATTTTTTAGACTGAAGTTAAAAAATAAACAGAAAGATTTTTGAAGTGGGATTTAATCTTTTCTGCTATATGGTCCCTCCTGGGATTTGATAAATTGTGTGTTCTGTTGCATCCTGATGGAATATTTTTACTTCGAAGAACGTTTGTAGCGAGATATATGTAAAAATATCTCAAGCGGAACTCACTTTCTCTACACTATATTGGGTCTGGGCATGTCTTTTAATCTATGCGTAAAATTGTGCTTTCTGGTGCATTTTGACGGTATATTTTCTATATGTTTTGGGTGAACATTAAACAGTTGTTCAATCCGGAGCTCAGTCCCGACTCTCGTGATTTGGATTACATGGGTCTGTCCATTTTTCAAAACTAGATGTAAAACACCATAGGTTCAGTCCATTCTCGTCTCGCGAGACTCCCTACTGCGAGAAAGAGTCTCACGCGTAAATGGGAGCCATCCCCCCAAAATTTGGGGGGTGAGTAGGCGGCGTATGATTATCTGGCTTGTCACTGACCTGCTGACTCCGCCGAGTTAGAAGCGAATTGCTAAACATAACGTGGGCTATATAATTGGGAAATGACTCTTTCCGTTTCGGAGCATATCAATCGCGAACAAATTATTGTATGTATACTTGGCCGTGAAAGCGAGTTATCTAATACAGGAAGTAGTTCGCGGGTAGACACGGCTCGCTTTGAGAATGATGTCATGCTGCCTCGCTTTGAGATTGGAGATTCAAAAATGTCACCAGTTTACATGAGAGTCGCTTTGGTCTCCCGCGGGTAGACACGGCTCTCTTTGAGAATGAGGTTCAGTCTTGTTCAATCTATGAACGGCTCTCCCAGAAAAGTGTCGAATTCACAGATGCAAAACGCTGTGTTGTGGTGCATTATTATGGAAGGTTTACGGTACATGTGTCACATGAGCCGTCTGCATTCCACAATTTTTTGCTTGCCTCTTTTTAATATAGGAGTGGACTAAATCTACCGGTTTATCCTCGTTTCGCCTACTTATCGTGACTGAGTGCAGCCGTCATCGCTGGATCATTAAACTGAACATAACTCACTCATTAGATAACTCGCAAATATAAGCCCGAGAGGAACTGACCCCTATGCCACAAATATACACCAGCTGCATTTGCAGACCGTGCGTCGTACCTTTTACACCTTGTCGACCAAATATAAATTCGTAATATATTGTGCATGTAATATATTGTTCTGTATTGTTTTTATTATTATTGCTTGTATATTATTCTGTTTTGTTTTTATCATCATTGCTTGTAAATATCCAACTGTATATGTTTTCATCATTATTGCCTGTATATAAATATTCAATAAATATCCATCTTTCTTAAAAAAAAGGAAACTGAATTTATTAGTCCCTTAATATCCAGCATGTTAATCTCGACTTTACCCGCTGGTAATCCCGACTTTACCTGCTGGTAATCCCGTATTGTTCACGATTTTCACACCTATCCTATTCTCGTTTCGCCTACTCCAATTTTTTTAAATAAACAAGAGGAGTAGGCGAAACAAGAACACACGAATCTACCTAATATAATTACCTGTATGTCTGACCCATTTTTAGTTCTTTGAAGTGGGGCCGCCAAAAACCGCCCGAGTCGGGGCTAAAAGCGCCTTATCTGCCATGGAGGGTGGCGAGCAAAACAATTTTGGTGATATTATCGGACCAACACAGAGAAGCCATGTGAATTGGCAGTTTTGAGCATAGAGTTATGGTTGCTTTTTAGTCGGCAGACGTCGTCAACTTTTCCCACCTCTATAGCCTACATATATCTTCAATTTATCCAAAGTTTATTACTTCAATGGCATTATCAGATTACATACTGCATATCTAAACAAATAAAAGCGTCAGAAGTAAGACGGAATTTCATTTGTGGAATAAGTCGTTAGAACGAGTTATTAAGTCGTTCTAACGAGATAATAAGTCGTTATAACGACCTAATAAGTCGTTCTACCGACATAATGAATCGTTCTAACGAAATAATTAGTTGTTCTAACAACATAAGTCGTTCTAACGACATAATAAGTCGTTATAACGACTTAATAAGTCGTTCTAACGACTTAATAGGGGATAATTTTTTATTGCAATGTCCCTTTTACGGCTCCGCAGTAAACTGATGAAGAAAGCATACTTTTCTGCATAGCGTTCAGCTACAAATAAATATGTTGTAACTGTGGTACAAAAGTGTCGAAAACTTGGCCCTGCACAATGTCGACCATATTGGAGTGACTGTAAACAAGGAAAAGTGTGGAGTGTAAACAAATCACAGATAAAGTATCTGTTTTGATAGATAATAAAGGATTGATGCATATATTCCGACAATTATGTAGAGAAATGCTTTAAATGATATGTTTATTATAACGATTGTCGCAAAACTGGACAATTCATTTTGTTGTCAAATTATATCTGAGCACCTTATTCAATTTAAAAAAAAAAGTTACCGAAAGTATACAGAAACATTTGCAAACTATTATAATGGGAAGATATTACTCGAATATATCTAATATGCAGTTGTTTTCTTTATCGATACTAACTATAACCATCGATAGCAAAATAAAAAATTAATAATATAAATAATTATTTTATTACTTGATATTTTATTGATTGTTCAGGCATACACACGCACATACAGGCAGTGAATGGCAATCCAATCAACATTTACAAAAACACAAAAACATTTACCAAAAACATGCAACTTTTCATTAAGTTAGATTGAACTATTAGTTCAATGTGTATTAAGTAGCAGATATTTATTTTTTTAATGGCAGAATCGGCATGCTGATTGAAGAATTCAGTTATCTGTCAATAGCAGAAGGAGCGAGTACCCGTACTGGTAAAAATATCCGCGGTCTCCATTCTTACATCTAATAAATTTATCTCTGATATATATATATTTCACTTTTTTCAGCATCATATCAAATGTATAGGAATTTTGGTCTGTACATTCATTCGATGTGTACAAGGTTTTATTATACGAGTAATCCAATGGTTTGTATTGCAGCCCTACTAATCCTAGTATTACAATTTCCGACGAGAATTGAATTTTTATCTCTGCCTTTGCCAGCCATTTTCTATTTCAAACCAAATTGGCCTAATCATAGTTCATTTCTAGAATGCACGAATAATCATTTCAGCTGATCTGCACAGAAAGTAAATAAATTGCCGACATTAGGGTCAAATCTATAGGCAAAAGTATTTGTCGTCGAAATTTTATTCACAATATGTAATGTAACCATCCGTATTTTTTCTCTGTAATTGTTTTATAATAAATAGGTCTTTTGTCACTTGTTTCTACTTCATATTTTTCCAAGAGCTGTCTCCCATTTTAAATTAGCATTTTGTTCAATAAATGTAGAGATAATACAGTATCATATATAGTATGTTCTACATCCTTTTGCCTCATTTGCAAGCTGCAGTAAATGTGGTGGTAGTAGCGGAAAATGAGTTTGCGTTTTAATCATCTTCATCCCGATATCTGTTGCTACGTGTTTATTGCTTGACAAACTCTCATAAACTCCAAATAATTAATATGCAGGACCAACTGTTTCGTTAAACTTATGTATATAGACAGGAACTTTACAGATTCATCCAGTAGATCGTCTACAAAACGCACACATTTTATATCGCAGTGTTTAGAGTGAATTGTTTAATTGTTTATTATGAATTTGTCATTGAGCCATAATAATTACTCGTTCGAAACTTTACTGGCACAATCAAAATAGTGTTCTACAAGTGGTATTACCATATTCCTCAATGTTTCATTACAATCTCTACATACTTCCTAAATATTTCACGCTATTTAGGAGTTTTTGTATACAGTCCTTTTATCCAGGATTTTTTATATGCTTGAATTGTATATATATATATTGGGCACCTTCAGTCTCCCCAACTTCACTGGATGTTTAGCTATCGTTCTCGAATTCCATACAAATTCGAATATTTTCTTTTTAAATTCTTCAATTAATATCGTGGGAGGGTTTGGTAAGAAGCGAAAACATAATTCAATTTCGCTATCAATAAGCTTTTCAAAATGACGATTCTAACTAGTCGTGACAAATAACGCTGTGACCAAATTTTCATAATAATTTAAATTTCTATTGACGCAATACCTTGCTTCGTATTGAGTTTCAGCAAGATCTGCCTGTAGGCGGCGCCACTATGGTTCCAATGTTCTATCCGTCCATGAGAATTCTGTCTTCGCACACGGTAAAATCAAAACGCTTCATCGGATTTATCAGAAATTTGACATATGCATTCCTTGCGACAAGACGTCGATCGGTATTTCGTTTTAGCAAGATCTGCCTGTAGGTGACGATACTACGGAGCCGTAAAAGGGACATCGGAGGTATACTCCCAGTTAATAACTACGACCCGCACTTATCAAGTGCGACCAGCACTTATTAACTGCGACCCTCAGTTATTAACTGGGGGTCGCAGTTAATATAAGTGCGGATCGGAGCATGTCCCTTTTACGGCTCTGGAGCCGTAAAAGGGACATCGGAGGTAGGCCCTATACTCCCAGTCGCAGTTAATAAACTTGTGCGGATCGGAGCATGTCCCTTTTACGGCTCGGTACGATACTACTGTTCACTCCGTTCTTTCGTGGTTGTACGTGCTAGCGTGTTTGACCTATTTTCTTCGTTTGCGACAGAACGCATATATCGCGACGACGCCATTGTCGAATTATTTGGTTAGGACTTCATTTCCCATGCAATTCCCTCTGATTATCTATGGCAAGTAGCAGTTGTCTTCCTCATCTATACCCCGACACCAACGCTCTCAAGACTATCGCAGCCAATCCGGCGGAGGATCTAGCATCCTCTGACTGCTTATTCTACATCAGCTTGCAGATTATTCTGTTTATACACCAGAAAGTCGAATAGTGAAAGTTCGGCGATTTTAGTCTACCGCATATACAACATTTTTTTCGACGAATATTTCTTAAAATACCTATTAATTTGATCTACCACAGCATTCATGGTCTTTATTATGGAAAAAACAATAATACTAATCATATTTGCTCGATTATGTACATGTATGATATTGTGTTCAGCTTGCATAAAGCTAGCATGTGTCAATGGCTGAGGTTCACATTCTTGACGTCAATATAGTTTCGCGCGCAAACCAGCAGGGGTTATAGAATAACGTCAAATTTAATCGTACCTTTCTGTTTCCGCCGTTCGTATATTACATTTAAACGTACGATCAAGCAGATGATTCCAATGATAAGAGAAATGCAGGATGCCACAATTGCTCCTATCTTCCCCGGAGTCCATCCATAATCTGAAACTATACCAAAAAATCAAACAAACTTTACATACAGATCACGTTTTTCCTATCCAACCAATTTAACCTACACTGAAATTCGTGATTTGAATTATTAAACTGCAAACCTAAGTGTTCTGACAATGTTTGATGCTATAAAAGTATACTTAGGCAAAAATGTGTCCGAATGTCAAGTTGCTAAAGGGATCATGCAAGTGCACTCACAATGAGCATATTCCATTATTCTCGATGTTTCGCGCATATGATTCCACTAATAGGCTTGAACTAATATGACAATGATAATGATCTTCTAAAATTATTGACTAATTCGGAATATTGGAGTAAACACAAGTCTCCAAAGTGGGCAGAAAATGTCAAGAACGCAAATTCCAAACGATCCCTGACAGCCCTCTTGAATTTACCCATGATGCTTTATGTGAGGAGTACGTAATACACATAAAATGGATCTAGAATGACAATATATGATGCGGTGAATGTCCCTGTTTGACAAATGAGCAAAATGGCATAACTGAGATAGAAAAGTCCTCGAATGAAAGGAAAAGCTGTCAAATGTGTTGGTTTTAATGGCCAGCCATTGTGAATTTATTTGATGCTTCTTGTTTAAGATATACTGATATGGTCAAAATGAGCTGATTATCAGCTATGATGTCTCACAAATATAAACTTTGGTACAACAAATGCCACAAACGTAGGAAAAATGTGCTGAAAACAAGGAGTGGGCCGCCATTTAGAATTCTTTCATGAATTATGAACATACGGTTATATACATGTAACCAGTTTTAAAATGAGCCCAAAACGATCGGCTATGCATGATGCTGCAAAGTTTGACATCCTCATACTTATTCGTTTCGGACTTATACTGAAGAGTTTAACGAGCGGATTGAAAAGTTATGAAGGCGAAAGGTGTTATACAGGCTTTAATGTGTGGAGATTTGCGACCTCCAACATAAAATAAAAAATCGATTTGCCAAGGTGGCAACCATGTTTATTTATATAAGAAATGTCCTAGGAAATATTTTCCCTCAAGTTGTGAGCTCTTCCTTGTGTATTAAACCAAAACACTTTATTTTCAGAATTGCGCCGTGACTATCTGCTCAGTATGCGTACGACAGATCGAGGTCAGTCCCGAATGACCTCTGACCCGGACCGGTGATCGTGTACTCGATAGGGAGGTGAATGGATGTAATTTGTTTTGGCGAATATAGTGTCGTGTGGGGTAACTATGATGGCCGAGAGGGGCCATCGCGTCTTTCATTTCTAATTTAACGCGATGGAGCGATGGAGCTATGCGATGGAACGATGGAGCTATGCGATGCGCGATGAGGCTATGCGATGGAGCTATGCGATGCGCGATGGAGCTGTGCGATGAAGCGATGGAGCTATGCGATGGAGTGATGGAGCTATGCGATAAAAAGTCGCGCTATGCGATGCGCGATGAGGCTATGCGATGGAGCTATGCGATACGCGATGGAGCTATGCGATGGAGCGATGGAGCTATGCGATGGGGCTATGCGATGGAGCTATGCGATGGAGCTATGCGATGGAGCGATGGAGCGATGGAGCTATGCGATGGAACGATGAAGCGATGGAGCTATGCGATGGAGCGATGGAGCTATGCGATGGAGCTATGCGATGGAGCGATGAAGCGATGGAGCTATGCGATGGGGCTATGCGATGGAGCTATGCGATGGAGCGATGCGATGGAGCTATGCGATGGAGCGATGGAGCGATGGAGCTATGCGATGGGGCTATGCGATGAAAAGTCATTGCGCATGATAGGGAAACTATCTTAAATTTATTTTGGTCATGTACATGTATGCGTGTAAGACATATATGGGCTCAATTCCAGGTCTCGGCTGTAGAGATAAATATTGCATCTGAAATGGACCTCTCTCACAAAGACGTGTTGCTGGGGAAAGCAGGTACAACGGCTCTGGTTAACCACGTACTTTTAATTGTAAAATCGTACCTGTATGGTGCCAGAAGTAGAGGTACAGTCCCCAGTTTCATGGCTGTGCGCGAATCCATTTATCGGACGAAAGACTTGGAAAGTCGTTATAACGACTTAAAAAAAAAAAAAAAAAAAATAGAGGCTTATTTTTTTTATTTTTTTTATTATGTCGTTATAACGACTTAATTGACCAATGAAACTGCAGAAGTCGTTATAACGACTTAATTGACCAATGAAATTGCAGTATTAAGTCGTTCTAACGACTTATTAAGTCGTTATAACGACTTAATTGGCCAATGAAATTGGAGTATTAAGTCGTTAGAACGACTTATTAAGTCGCTATAACGACTTAATCCACCAATGAAATTCCGTCTTACTTCTGCCGCTTTTATTTTGTTAACTGACAACTGCCCTCAAAACAGCGTTTAGATATGCAGTATGAAGCCTGATAATGCCATTGAAGTAATAAACTTTGGATATATTGGAGATATATGTAGGCTATAGAGGTGGGAAAAGGTGGGAAAAGTGACTAAAAGGCAACCACTATGCCCAAACCTGCCAATTCACATGGCTTCTCTGTGTTGGTCCGATAATATCGCCAAAATTGTTTTGCTTGCCACCCTCCATGACAGATAATTGAGGAGCTTGTAGTGTTGGCTCGGGCAGTATGGCGGCCCACTTCAAAGAATTAAAAATGGGTCAGACATGCAGATAATTGTACTCCAAAACAGCCCAGCGAAAAAGTGTGAAATGCAGACGGATTTTACTAACACCTATTCAGGCACGGCGGAGCCGGGAGACGGGATACGGGATAGGATGGGTTGACGGGCTAAACACTGGATTATAGTTTTGATGATTTTTCGCAGAGAATAACACATGCCGTAATCCTACTATCATAATGCACCACAACACAGCATTTTGCATGCGTAAATTCGACACTTTCTGGGAGAGCCGTTCATAGATTGAACAATACTGAACTTATGAAGTTTTACATCTAGTTATGAAAAATGGAGATACCCATGCAATCAAAAACATGGGCGTGGGAACTGAGCTCCGGATCGAGCAGCGTTTTAAAACAAACAGAAAATTTACCGTCAAAATGCACCAGAACAAAATAAATCTAACATAATGTATGCAGATTAAATTTCACTTTTGTTTCGCATAAGCACGCATCGATATTGAAAAGTATCAGATCGTATGCCCCCATTTGACATTCTGGTAAAACACATACAAATCAGGACTAACACGTCACACGTGGAGCGCTCGTAGCCATAATGTTTGCATATTCAACATCGAAATATAGTACGCTCACAAACCACATAAATAGATGTCTGTTTAATATATCAATAGATGCTCTGATTACATAATCCACATTCGTTTATTTTACATATAATTTTAAGATATTAATTCTACGAACATGCGCAATGACTTTTCATCGCATAGCTCCATCGCATAGCTCCATCGCATAGCCCCATCGCGTAGCTCCATCGCTCCATCGCATAGCTCCATCGCTCCATCGCTCCATCGCATAGCTCCATCGCATAGCTCCATCGCATAGCCCCATCACATAGCTCCATCGCTCCATCGCTCCATCGCATAGCTCCATCGCATAGCTCCATCGCTCAGCTCCATCGCATAGCTCCATCGCATAGCCCCATCGCATAGCTCCATCGCTCCATCGCATAGCTCCATCGCGCATCGCATAGCTCCATCGCATAGCCTCATCGCGCATCGCATAGCGCGACTTTTTATCGCATAGTTCCATCGCTCCATCGCATAGCTCCATAGCTTCATCGCATAGCTCCATCGCGCATCGCATAGCTCCATCGCATAGCCTCATCGCGCATCGCATAGCGCGACTTTTCATCGCATAGCTCCATCGCTCCATCGCATAGCTCCATCGCGCATCGCATAGCTCCATCGCTCCATCGCGTTAAATTAGAAATGAAAGACGCGATGGCCCCTCTCGGCCATCATAAGTATCGGCATTGTTTTCCAGAATATGGTAGGATTCTGCTGGTGGACTGTTAGTCCCCGAGACACTCCCTCTGTAACTAGTCTCGACAATGTTTACCCCATGTTGAAGCGTTTACTCTATCAAACGTCCACGATGCTCATCCATTAACATCAGATGAGTTGTTTGAGCTGATCTGTTATCACAGCTCCCGATCTAGTGTATCTAATTCCGCTTAAGCCGGTGCTAGGGGCCGTGTGGATACTTCATAGTCTCCACATGAACATCTGCAATAAAAGTGCGGCTGAGATACTGAGGCTACCTCCGAGAATCCAGGTGTCGAATTCTTTCCTGTAGAATGATATTGTTGCTCTTTAGTCGCCAGACGTCGTCAATTTTTCCCACCTCTTGCATATCGCTCCAATTTACAGTGGCGTTTTGCGACTATGGCATTAACCCTACCTGGCTTGGGGGGAACCCCCGTTGTTGGGTTTTTTTCTCCTATCTCCGGAACGAGAAAAAAATTGAGAGACAACTCCATGACTTTTTAGAATATCATATTAAGGTTAATTTCAGCCTATTGGCACGACACTCCGAGCAGAGGATCATGAGCAAATTCAAAATGACGACCATGTGGGGTAGAAAGAAAAGTGATGTTTTCGTCAGATTTTTTCCTTTTGTTTTTATTTTCTGGATGGAAAAGTGGGTAAAACATATGTTATTTCATATCAGGTTATTATTTACTAAATTATCACGCAGTTAGGGTTAAGGGGGCAGAGAAACGACTGGTTGCCCGGTGTCAGGATAATGTGACCCTTGTCTACTGCCTGGTACCTCGGTGTGTAACAACACTTTCAAATGCATCATCTGGACTGCCATGTCGCAAGAAGTGGCCGTCGATATATGACTGAATACCTTTGAAAGCGACGTTGAGCTCATCTTCCCTAACCAAGTCGACTGAATCACAATGTTTCCTACGCCGCTTTGGCGTACTTCGCTAGTGAAGTTCAAACGCCGACACTGATGAACGGAATGCCGCTGGCCATAGCTGCAGCGGTACCGATCTACTGGCGCGTGATAGGCCAACGTGGGGAAAAATGGGATACATGTTCTCGACTATCTGGTCCAACCGGTGATCAAGATTTCTCTAAGTGCACACGACTGCCTTTATTATCAGCTTATTTCTGTGTGGAATACACTGAATATATTGTATGTGGCGTATTCCTTTATATTGCCCTAGATATCATATGGTGCCTCATGTATATCTACAGCTAAACTAATATCGAATTGCAGTAACCGGGACTACATGCAGGTCTACCTCGTTTGCCCGGAGATGCATCAAGTTCATATTCAAGTCTGTCATTTTACATAACACCGACGGCTTAATTTGAAAATGAAGGAGAGAAACGCTGGTTGAATAACTCACACAAAATATAGACTCCCGCCAGGTGGCGTGGTGAAAAACTCGCATTACACTAGCGAAATACAACAAGGTGACGTAGAGAACATCAAGTATATAGTCGACCTGGTTAGCGAAGATGCGTTGGACCCTACATCTGTCACTGTTACGTTGCTGTAATTTCGTTTGATGTTGTCAATGAACAGGTGCTGTCGATTACAAATTCGGAGTGGACTCGGGCGATATTTGGCAAATTAAGCTCATGTGCAAGGGTTCTCGAGCTTCTGGATGCGAGCAGGTCTTTGAACACCTTTGCCTAACGACGCTCAGAGAGAACGGCAAGACCAAACCAACGACAGTGGACGGGGCCATAGATCTGTATGGCTGGCTGAATGGAAAACTTCGGCAAAATGATACAACGTAAAGTTTACCGCCTCTGGTATAATTCAGAAAGGACTTTGATCACCTTTGCCTAATTACTCTTAGATAGAACGGTAAAACCTAGCCACAACTGTTCCTATCAATAATACCTTCATTGATCTCCGTGTGCTATAACCCGTACCGTATAAAAGTTCATTTTGATGCTCCTTACCTGTTATTTTCGGGAAGCTAATTCCTTCTTTTCCACGCTTGTCGCTTTTATTAAAGTTTTCGGCGCTGCTGATCAGCCGTACAAGAGCCGTTTTCACATCGAACCTAACTTTCCCCATGTTACGGTAGACGTCATATTGTCTACCTGCGCATGCGTAATGGCCCAAATACACGCAATATGGCGTCTACCGTAACATGGGGAAAGTCAGGGTGGATGTGAAAACGGCTCTTGTACAGCTGATAAGCAGCGCCGGAAACTTTAATAAAAGCGACAGGCGTGGAAAAGAAGGAATTAGCTTCCCGAAAATAACAGGAAAGGAGCATCAAAATGAACTTTATACGGTACGGGTTATAGCACACGGAGATCAATGAACGCCATGTGTGACTATCATCCGAAGGTATTATTGAAAGGGACAGTTGTGGCTAGGTAAAACCAAACCAACGACGGTGGAAGGCGCCATAGTATGATAATACAGAGAGAGGGGTTCACAACACAAAAACAGAAACGTTGTCAGCATACTGTAAATTTTATTTTATCTGTAACTCTTATACTTTGTTCATTAAAAATATCAAATTACTTGGAATGATCTTGAAATACATTCACTGTGATCACCAAAGGGACATATCCCATGTTGTGCGTTATACACAGTATACAATTACATGCAAATCATTTTGTCTGAAACATTGTAAAAACATCAATGATACATTGAAAATAAAATTCCTTAAAATCTAAGGAATATTCCCCGACTATTGCATCAGCGGAATATTCCTTTAAATTCCCTGAAAAAAATCGTCAGAGCATGTTACGGAATTTCCTGAACATGGTAAGGTATGTTCCGTAGTTATGTTATAGAATATTCCGTTGGTGCAATAGCCGGGAAATATTTCTTAACTTTTTAAGATTTCAGTGTACAAACGTTTCATCACAGCACCTTTCGGGTTCACTAACTAAAGACACCCATTTAACAAACAGAATACTTGAAATGACTAGCTTTCAAACACGATTGATTATATCATGCCCTTCTCTCGTTCTTTGGCACTGTATAAAATTGGAATAATTTTTATCATTTGCATTATGTGAATAACTTGACAGTACAATACAAATTAGTATCAATATACTCCCGATAACCTTTCATTAAAACACCAATGTGATTCACCAAACTATGGAGCTTACTGTGAACCTTGTAGCTCCACATAAATACTAAATATAGCAAATGACCAAACACATCGCGGTATCCTGCATTCAATCTTTAACACAGTATGAATTTACTCAAACTCTTCATCATGTTGAAATATTGTATGCAAAAATGATACTATACTTTCGATAAACACGATTTTGTCTGAAACATCAATGATACACTGAAAGTAAAATCCCACTGGCATGACTGGTGCAATAACCGGAGAATATTCCTTAATTTTTTAAGAATATATTTTTCAGTGTACAAACGTTTCATTGCAGCATCTTGTGGGTTCACCAAGACTAAAGACACCAAATTAACAAACAGAATGCTTGAAATGACTAGCTTTCAAAAACGATTGATTATATATATCATGCCCTTCTCTCGTTCTGTGGCACTGTATAAAATTGGAATAATTTTTATCATTTGCAAAATGTAAATAACTTGACAGTAAAATACAAATTATTATCAATTATGCGTCCGATAACCTTTCATGAAAACACCATTGTGGTTCACAAAACTATGAAGATTACCTGTGAACCTTGAAGCTCCATGCAAACTTTAAAGATATCTCATTACCGCATATACCCCGTTAACCAGAGTTGCACCTTCAACATGATATAAAGTATAAAATTATTCAAACTCCTCCGTCTTTTTAAAATATTATATGTAAAAAAAGGATAATAATATTAAAATAACTGTACAAACACGATTTTTGCCTAAATGTTGTTTAAGATCGATGATGCAGACCTTTAATTGCAGCACATGTCTGCCATTAAACTGACGAATCCAAATTAAAGTGATACCCTCAAGAGGAAACCCTCAAGTAAAGTTTCCATCAAATGAAAGACCATTGCAAATAGTGTGGGAAAATATTTATTGTAATTGTTTACGATTTTATTACACAGAGTAAACTGCAAATAAAGCATGGTATTCTATGGTGGCCTGTTGCAATCATATTTAAGTCCACCGACGTCACACTACCTTAATACATATATTTCAAACTATGTATGCACTTTCCAATGCTTGATTCAAGCTTAACGTGTGTAGACATTGAGTTTCGACACAGACTCACTGTTTCAATGTGCATGTTTCACCCAAATCTGTGAGATGGTAATTCATAAGTGTTAAGTGAATTTGAATCTTGCATTTAATTTCCGCGATTTTGGTGAAACATGCACATTGGAACAGTGATTCTGTGTCGAAATTCAAAGTATACACACCTTAAGCTTGAATCAAGCATTGGAAGGCGCATATACTGTTTGAAATATATGTATTAAGGCACGTCACTGTCCAGTGTGACGTCACTGGACCTAAATATGATTGCAACAGACCATAGTAGAATACCATGCTTTATTTACAGTTTACTGTAATAAAATTGTGTACAAAAATCGTAAAAACTTACAATGAATATTTTCCGACACTGCTTGCAATGCTCTTTCATTTGATGGAAACTACACTTGAGGGTTTACGATGATTTTAAGAGACGTCAGAAGATGTGAACAACATGACAAACTTTTACTCGCTGGTGAACAGTTGGAAACTTATTGCGGCAGTCATGTTCTTCTTAAACAGCTCGTAGTCTGTGATAACAGGGATATCTATACTGTTTGCACAAGTACTTCCGAAAGGAAAGTTTTCTCGATCCTCTTCTCCTTTGTCCTGTAGATGATGGAATCTCAGTACCGGTTCTGGGTTGAAACCAAGTGGTGGAATAGAATCTGCACTGGTGGCAAAGATGAGCATTTTCTGGAGTGTGGTATCCTCAGTTCCGTCTGCAGGACAAAATACGCAACTTTCAGACTTTCGAATGAGTTAAAATTTTAACGTGAAAGTTAATCCCGAAATTCGTTACTCTGACAATGACGACATCAACAAGAACGAAACACGATATGTTGATTGGCCCATGTCGGCTATTTGAAATTGACGGAGTTGACGTCCATGACTTGGACGAAGGATCACACATGAGCTTTCACAATAATTCCCCAAAACAACATAATGATATAAGATCTGAAACCGATATAATCTGTATTATATCTGTATCTGCATTTCCTGTCCAAATCCATTACCTGAAAATCTAACGATTTTGATTGGTCCATGGAGACCACCATGGAGAATTTTACCGAGAATAGAATTTCGAGAAACCTTGAACCATCGATAAAGCAACCAAGCTTCGCGTAAATCGGTTCAGTGGTTCCTCTGCAGAAAAGCTAGGACTGTTTAATTAATAGAAAATTTGGACAAAAAGTGAGAAGAATAACTTGCGTTTGGGAAATGATAAACATGGACAGACAGGGATGGCCTAATGAACCATGTTCATAAAGCGTACTTAAATGAATTTCACACAATTTCCTAATAGATCTGTATGTTTTATAGTGGTACTATAACATAACCTTCAATGTCGAGTAGATAATCCCTCCATTTAGTCATGGTAACCTCTTCTCGCCTTCTCCGGTTACTTCCGGGCTCGGAAAATTCGGCCACGAAGAGGTTGTCTATCACGGCCGAAGTGAGTCGACGATCACCGATGAAACAAAGAAGCTCTTTCATTGCCTCTTTGGATTCTCTAATGGCCGATAGGACACCGAGCACAGCTAGTCCATCGCAAAATCTAAACATGAAACAAATCGTTAACATTTATAATTCTGATGACATCCACTGCAACAGCTTTCATTTTTTTTTGGTGAAATTCATTTTCATGCTTGCTATACCTTTGTGGTCATGCATGAACAAAAACAATCTTTAATCAGATAAAGATGGCCCCCTATATTTTGTCATATACAATATCCAAAACTGATGTATACAGACATGACTTTTATGGCTATAGATTGCTAAATAGTTAAATTATTTGTGGGGGTCGTTGTGAGGTATGTTGTTGGTCAGTTGGTGACTAGTAGATCCGTTATGGATCCGTTGTGGTGCTCAGTAGACCCATTGTAGGTCAATTCTGATCAGTTGTGTGTCCGTTTCGGTGATTAGGCCCATTGTGGGTCCATTCTGGTCAGTTGTGAGTCCGTTGTGGTCATTAGTAGACCCATCGTGGGTCCATTCTGGTCAGTTGTGGGTCCGTTGTGGTGATTAGTAGATCCGTTATGGATCCGTTGTGGTGATTAGTAGCCCCATTGTGAGTCCATTCTGGTCAGATGTGAGTCCGTTGTGGTGATTAGTAGATCCGTTGTGGTGATTAGTACACCCATTGTGGGTCCATTCTGGTCAGTTGTGAGTCCGTTGTGGTGATTGGTAGATCCGTTGTGGTGATTAGTAGACCCATTATGAGTCCATTCTGGTCAGATGTGAGTCCGTTGTGGTGATTAGTAGATCCGTTGTGGGTCCATTCTGATCAGTTGTGGGTCCGTTGTGGTGATTGGTAGATCCGTTGTGGTCATTAGTAGACCCATTGTGAGTCCATTCTGGTCAGATGTGAGTCCGTTGTGGTGATTAGTAGATCCGTTGTGGGTCCATTCTGATCAGTTGTGGGTCCATTGTGGTGATTAGTAGATCCGTTGTGGTCCGTCGTGCATCCGTTGTGATGATTAGTATATGTACACTTGGGTGTTTAGTAGGACCCCTTTATCAGTTCATTTCAATTCATGCTACCGTGAACTTACTGATTAAAACATTCCTTCACACGTCCGATAACGAGGAAATGGACCAGAGCAGCCACAAGCGAGTGTTTTTTCCTTACATCTATTGTCAAATGGTAGCAACCTGCGACCTCTATTAGGGTTTCTGCCTCTTCGACAGCTTTGTCGAAGGATGGAGCATCCAAAGCATCGGCAACCTGTACAATAACCCGAAACCCAGTCATTATTATTTCATGAAATTAACTTATAACTGTGACAAGCTGAGTAGCTAGCAGGTCCTCCACCAAGTAGCCTGTTTGAGAGCATACAGCATATACGCTTCCAATATCTGCTTGAATATAACTTGGAAAGTGGATATGTGTATCTGGAATTGTTGAGACAAGTTGAGGAGGCTTGTGAAGCAGTAATGGGTAGTGTAACACTGGAATGTAAGTCTGCAGTTGTGTATGCATTTGTGGATTGTGAGGTTTATAAATCGATGGGTGGAATAGATCAAGATATCGCGTTCACAACACAGATGGGTATAATATGGGCGAGTGAAATCCAAGACGGCCAATGGCAGTCATCTTGGATTATATACTACCTCAATGAAAATCAATACCAATGGCCGTCTAACAGATGTGAAGTTTGAAGTCAATCTGGCGAATTGTTCTCATGATACCGTGTTCACAAGATGCGGGACAGACGGAACACAAGATGGTCAATGGCAGCCATCTTGGATTACATACCTCAATGATAATAAATACCAATGGCCGTCTAACTGATATGTAGAACCTTCCCAAGTTTGAAGTCGATTCGTCGATTTGTTCTCGAGATATCGCGTTTACAAGATGTGGGAGGGATGGAATCCAATATAGTCAATGGCAGCCAACTTGGATTAAGTACCTCAGTGAAAATCAATACCAATGGCCGTCAAACTGATGTGAAGAACCTTCCTAAGTTTGCAGTCGATTGGTCTAATTGTTCTCGAGATATCGCGCTCAGAGGATGTGGGACGAATGGAATCTAATATGGTCAATGGCAGCCACCTTGGATTACATGCCTCAGTGGAAATCAATACCAATGGCCGTCTAACTGATGTGAAGAACCTTTTCAAGTTTCAAGTCGATTGGTTGAATTGTTCTCGAGATATCGCGTTAACAAGATGTGGGACGGAGGGACGGACGGAAGGATGGACGGGCGACATTTCCAAGTCCTCCCGCCACGCAAAGATTATGTGAAAAATCAAAGACATACAACGTTTGGCTGTATTGAAAAGGCAGTTTTGTGAATGAATGGCAGTATTGAAAAGGCAGTTTTGTGAATGAATGGCAGTATTTTGATCTATGCATAGAAGTGATTGAAGTATTTGATAACTGTTTTGTAAAGTGGTTTGACTCACATCGACATGTTATTTTTGCCTTTGCTTTCTGTACATTTGCTTTGTTTACCTTCTGGACTTTGTTTCTGTGGCTATGATCTGCAATGTGGTCAATCTCCGGATGTAAATTTTCAATCCCATCAGCCAGGGCTCTGTACATCAGAGGACTTAAAAATTGTGGCAACGGGCCTTGGTGAACAATGGAATAAGCCATCATTTTACCTACGGTAGCATATGACCCGGTCTGCAGAGCTGAAACATATACAACATTTAAATATAAGGTATTTTGAGTGTGATGCAGCTTTTCACAGCCAATACGTACTCTTACCCCCGACACCCACCCCATCTCACCCCTTCCACTTCACGAAATGTTAGCCTTCTATGGTGATAGGATTGAATGTTATCGCATTATACGTGGAGTTGAAGATTAGCGCAAACCACAGAAAGCGCAAAATCGCAATCTTGATGCGACAGTGGGCATCGTTCCCCAGGAACCGTTTTCGAGAACCAGGTCGAGTTTTCGAAACTATTTTTTTTTTAAATATTAATGAAATAGAGCAAAATCGAATATTACTAAATAAAATTGCACTTTCGGATAAGAACGGAACATACATATCCTTTAGGCAGACAGTTCTTGAACGTAATAGTGGGTGTACCCTTGACGCTCTCTTCACGGAGACAATAATGCTATTAAATTGTTTTTCACTTAAAAGCGAGAAAAGCTGTAACCTTCTGCATTTCTGCATGCGGTGCATGCATATGACAAGCCGTTTCGGTATTTAATCGGTTATTTCATATATGTGGAAAAGTTCTTCACATATTTAAAATAAATTAACTATTTTTATTCTTGTGTAAAAGAATTTTGCATGTGTATAAAACTTTTCAACATATGTATACAACTTTTCAACATATGTATAAAACTTTTTAACATTAGTGTAATAAATACGCACTTTTGTACATATTTTGAAATATTTTTGACATATGTGCAAAAATGTTCAACATATTTGGAATAACCGATTAAATACCGAAACGACTTTCCATATGCATGCACCGCATTCAGAAATGCGTTACAAAGTTTGATAGTAAGTCATAAGGTCACCTTCTCTACCTCTCTCGACCTCCCTCCCCCCTCCCCACCCCCACCCCCACCGATCCAGGTGCTAAAGAATGAGCAGTTTTAATTGGATATTGACCAAACGGCTGGAATGAATTTGACAGTTGGTTATGCGAAGTACAAAGAATAAACTACGACGGCTTATAAGTTCGCTACACAGCCATCTTGCCCTCCACTAGGAGCCATGATAGATTTTAATTTAATCTGACTGCCATCTTTGCCATCTTCGTACACCAATTCAATTTCCACACTCGCGTTCTTCAGAACTGACTTGGTGTACGACGATGAGGTGTGCCTGAGTAGTTGTAAAGCTGACCCAAGCGTATATTGAGCACTTCATCGTCTCGGGGAGAGTTTCATACCTGTGCAGTTCAAATCGAGGAAACGCTCGTTTTCAGGACCTGTGAATATGGGCATTTTCTGAATCTGCTTCATAAGGAGACGCAAGAATTCTCTGGTTGGACCGCCATCGTCTATGGCCACTTCCCCGCTGAACTTTACAGACAGTTGGTAATGAGGATCAAACCCCTTCCTTTGGAAACCACGAAGAGCGCCAGTAAGAACACCCTCTCTAGTCACGTTCACTATATTCTTTCGTTCTGTAACCACGCTTGCAGAGAGCCTTGTGAAGATGGCATGGACTGATTCTGGCATACTGGGAAGCACAAATTTCAACGAAAGTTATTTTCGATACAGAGGTGCACAGATACACAAAATAATCTCGAAACAATTAATTTACATTTAATTACGATGTATAGTGGATTGACTTGGTTAAGCAATGAACCCTCTGATGGAATATTAAGGACAAGTAATTGCAATGAACATCTGAACAAAGACTGTACTTGTATCATCTTATGAGTAAAAGACATCGCTCCATTCTCATTATACGTGTACTTAAAAATTAGTTTGTCCTCTTTCAGTTGTCTATATCTTTCTACGGCGCCAACAGAACAGGTGCAATGGTTTTATCAAGCGAATTTCTACGTTCCCACTTCGAACTGGGAAAGTAGAAATTGGCTGGATGAAATGAAGATGCGGAATGACTAGCTGACCAAACACATGTACGGAATAACATAAAGAGAATAAATTATTTTACCTGCTTGGTTGATCCATTAACGATTGTAGACCTTCACTCTCGGTTTCATCGGTGTCGCTGTCTGAAAGGAGCACGAACATATCTCCGGAAGAGTGCTCATTGCCTGTGGTAGACATACGGTCGCCAGGGACGCCTTGTGAAGTAGATGGTACTGGTTCGCCTGTGACACCCTGTGAGGAATATGAGTTTGGCTCATCAAAGGCGCCTTGCGAAGTAGATTGGACTGGCTCACCAGATGCACCTTGTGAGTAGGAAGGAATAGCTAACGAACGAGCACCACTTATTCGTGGTCGTCTCTGAAAGAAAATGGTCGAGAAAGGTTTCACTTCACTTCGAAAAACACAAGCAAAGAAAACGTGTAAACGATCTTCGGCGAAAAAAGTTCCTGGAACCGAGCGAAACATTCTGGGACAGATACGGACAGGTTAAAAGCTGATGACACACGGCGCACCTGTAGATCATAATATGATCGAGAAAAACATCAGCAAATTTGGTGAGTATTCATGTTTTTTCTGATATAGACCATTACAATTTAAAGATGTTATGGCAGGACTAGGGGAAATTAATGGATATTATACAAAATATATATAGTCTGTCGAAAATTGTTGAAAAATGCATTAATTTTTCCTTGTCCTGCCACAACATGTTTAAATTTTATGAATGGTCTATATTAGAAAAACATGAATACTCACCATATTTGCTGATGTTTGCTCGATCATATTATGATCTACAGGTGCGCCGTGTGTCAGCAGCTTTCTACCTGTCGGTATCTGTCGGCCTATCGCAGAATGCTCGAGCTCCGCTCGGCTCCAGGAACTTTTTCGTTGAAGAGCGTTTACATGTTTTCTTTTAAACATTACAAGAAAACAGCCGAAGGTACAGAAATGAGATTCATATCTTCATAGTCCTATAACATTCTAGATGAGAAATATATACATGGATTTTTATTTTATGGAGACGCTTTTAACAAAAACGATAAAAAATAAACGGGTGTGAGTATATCTAAAAAATTTCCGGCGAATTGACAGCATCGTTTTAGTTAAATATTTCGCCATGATGTAAAAGGAAATATTTTTCAACCTATATATTTTCGAAACGGCAGGTCTAATTATCCCTAAACCGAATGAAAATCGGATATATATACGGGCAGAGTTATGCCCGATTATAAAACAAAATGAAAATCGTATGTATATGGGCAGAGATTTGCTCGATTATACACTGATATGTGTGCAGTTTGCATTGAGTTAAGAAGTGTCAGTCTCGGGAGCATACCCCACACTCTTAAAACGCTAATGTTAGATTTAACATCTAGAGTGTTGGAGGAGGGAAAGCATTTAGAAAGTGTTGTATTTATAACATATAAGTGTTAAATGCAACATTTTAAGCTGTTCTATCCAACACTTAAAAGTGGTGAATACAACACTTTCTAAGTGCTTTCCCTCCTCCAACACTCTAGATGTTAAATCTAACATTAGCGTTTTAAGAGTGCACTTGACGTCACTAGCCAGTTCCCGCGCAAAACAGCAGGGGTTATGAAAATGGTCTATGAGTTTCGGACTGATATACTGGTGTGGTGACGATGTTAGCTTATTCGCCTTTTACGACAAGCTTGCATGAGGAACAGGGGATCTATTCCGGTTTAAACAGTATTTTATTTCCTCTGAAGAGAAATTGGGGTTGGCGAACTGGCAATGGCTATATTAACGCCCCTCCCCGTAGAATCAGTGACTGATTTAGTCCAAGATGACAAACGTATATACATGTACAAAAAATCAATTCTAACCTGGAATCCCTACAGAGGTGATAAATATTTAGTACACTAATAAGGAAGATGGTAAATAAGTTGCCACAATGTCTGATTACAGCATTGAACATAAGACATACATTGTATATGACCAGAATTCGGTTACAAGTTCATAGATATGACTTACAAGCGATAGGCGTGTGGACCTAACATGACTAGTGGCGTTAAAGGATATTGTTGGTGTGCCGGTGTCTGATGGCAAGTCTGGCAGTTCGTCTGTGTCAAAGTATGCTGGGTACAACTCTGGCTGGGACGTGCCACCCTCTGATGGAGGACTGTCTGATGTGACAATATCTGCACGAAGGTCCTGTTGTGAAACATTGCCACCCTCTGATGGGCGACTGTCTGATGTGACAATATCTGCACGAACGTCCTGTTGTGAAACATTGCCACCCTCTGATGGACGACTGTCTGATGTGACAATATCTGCACGAACGTCCTGTTGTGAAACATTGCCACCCTCTGATGGAGGACTGTCTGATGTGACAATATCTGCTCGAACATCCTGTTGTGAAACATTGTAATACGTTTAATACTTATACTGAGAATGTTCAATAATGATAAATGACGTGGAAGCATTTAAGGATGAACACTAGATGTACTGAAAAAAAAATTGTGCGAATTACATACAAATACTCATATTAACAAGTCAATCATCAAACTTCGTTTAAATGTTTGCCTTGACATTTTTTATGCTGCCTCAGTAGCTGGGTGTCTTCGTCGACGTTGTTATAAGAATATAATTATTTCCCATCTTTTCCTTCACCACAATGACAGTGGAGATCATAAAAATGCTTACTGTACGACCTACACCGATTGTGATATATGAAAGTGTGGCAAATAATTATATTCTTGGTGGAAAAAAATATTTAAAAAATATTAACAACAATAACATCGACGAAGACACCCAATGTTAATCAAGCCACTGTGCCTCGAACTCATTATTGTTAACATCATAATTCATGAACCATCCGGAGGGCTTGGAAGATAGGCTCCTTCCGCTTCCAATTTTTGCTCTAGCGACTACATTGCTATCGTTTAATAAACACCCTCGATCGCATTTGCCCATAGTTTGACCAATTTAGCTGTGTTTAGAAGAGTGTGTCTGGTTGGTTCTACGGAACTGCAAATAAACTCGCTGGATGATTCGTCTATGAATTCTCTCCTCCCAGAGTTTCAGTCCTGCATGACTGGATATGGCTTGTGAGGATGGAAAGTACTGTAAATCTGGCTGTTAACAGATTGGTTCAGGTTAAATAAGAATCGTCGATCGATCGGCTTGAAACCTAAAATGGCGTCGTCACACATCAAAAGCGTCGGAGTACATGTTAAAGTGGGGGGGGGGGGTGACTGAACTCTATATCGGCCATTTTAAATGCTAGACTGCTGCTATCTAAGATAGGACTTATAACATTGCGGTTTTAAAAAGTTGGGGGGAGGGAGCTGTAGCTAACGATCGTTTGTTTGAAAACATATCAGCAATGTGTGTTTTTCAGAATCAATTAACGCTCAAGCACATCCACATCTGCAAAATTAAATATCTCAGTATTTAGTAGGCTGATAAGGATTGTTTGGATGATAAGATTCAGATTTTGTGAAATGATGTTTTGCGGGATATAGGTAATGTATATGTATTCAAAGCCAGATCGACTGACAGAAGGGGAGATAGCCCTGTTTGGAGGTTGACGTCGGTGGTCTCGTTTTCGCGTTTGCGCATTGCAGTCTGGACACAAGTTTGTGTTGTGTCAACACAAGTTTGTGTGTAATGGAAAATGACACAAGATTTTGTGTTGACTCACATATCATAGGTTTTTTTTTAAACAAAAGTATGCATTGTACCAACACAAGTTTGTGCATGGAAATAACACAGGATCTTGTGTTGACTCACAACACAAGTGTTGTCTTTTTGTAAATTGAAATGATTGGCCAGTCCAATGATGGACATAGGCGACAGATTCTTTGAACTTCAAATCGTTTACCTGGTCTGTATTAAGTCGTGAATGAAGGTACACTCTGACTGGATACGTGGATACACCGAAGAAGAGCTCCACTGTGAAAGGTTTCCCCTGTATAGACTCCGGAAGCTGGTTTCCTTGAAAACTGGCCACATATGTCTCCAGATCTCTCAAATTCAGCTGTTGTGCTTCATTTCTGCCACCTGGGAAATACCGATGCTGTATCCTGTCCTTTAAATCAGGCAGAGACATGCTCTTGGGAACGTCATCAATCTGTTGACCCCCGCCTCTACTTGGGTGTATCAAGCAAAACGTGTCCCTGTTCTTGCTCTTGTGTTTCTACCCTAAATAAATTCGTCTTGTCGGCTTGATACTTTTCCCACCTCGGCTGCTATGTGCTTCAGAAGCATGCTGTTCAAGAAAACAAAATAATTCAAAGTAATATTATAATTAAAATGTATTAAATGACACGCTCTCACGCTCTTCTGCGTGCAGCTATCTAACATACATGATATATGCATGTCTTGGTCTGGTCTATATCTTTGTGACGATACAGTTGACAGGTAAAGTTATATCATATTGGTCAAACCATACAAATTCAAATAATTACCCTGTTTTGTCTTTGTGAGTGCTGACAGCGAAGCCGTTTCACGACTGGAGATTCTTCCAATGCTTCATCTTCATAAAAAAAAAAAGATATGTAAACCACTTTTCGATTATACTCATAGAATAATTTTTGTTAACAATGTTGACATATGTATCGACTGTGCATACAACCTCCATCTCTCCATTCGTATTTTCGTTATCTCCTGGGCTATATTATACTTTCCGTCAGCTGTATCGGGTGCTGCAACAATCCAATACGGCGGACACGATGGCACCACAATGGCCTCTTCAGTAGTATAGTGAGTGGAGTGAATACTCACTAGATATGAATACTCCAGATATGGTCAATCGCGGTGATTTGTGGGATAGCTTCAGGGAAAATAAATCAGCGATCCCATCTAGTGAAAACCCTATGGCCCTCCCCTACTGCTTCTCTGTAATACCTGAGGTCACCGGAAATGCCCTCTCACTGCAGCCACTATCTTGGCCTGACCTTTGACCTCGGTCATCTTAAACCGGAAGTGACCTTTGACCTGTCCGCCAACTTGGACCGGAAGTGTCGCCATCTCCGTTTAACAGTTGACCTTGTGGCGTCATGCAACACTTCCGTATCTCCGCCACCACCTCCCCACGTCAATACTACACTTCCACTCACTATACTACTCTCTTCGCAAGAAGTGTTACTTTCCAGCCGACTTTGGGAAATTTCAAGAATTTATTTCAACCAGGTAGATACTCCGTGTGGTGAAGCATTGAAATGGTTTATAAATATATATTGCACGACTTCACCTACTGTGTTCAGAATACGCTTGTCTTACAATTGCCTCACTCTGAAAAAACAATTGTGTACAGAATTGCACATCTACAAATAATGTGTATCAGAAGTACACAATTTGTGTACTTTTTCTACACAAATTGTGTATCTGAGCTACAGCGTCATTGTGGATGTTCAATCAGATACAGCAGTGTACTTTTAATACACAGTTGTTTTCAAAGAGTAGTTCGCCCATACCTCCAATAAACGCTTTACATCGTTGTCTTATGGCAATACGTTGCCCAATCGTCTGGATGCCAAGTTTTGAGAACTCAGTCTCCGCTAAATTGCAAAGGAACTCTTTTGGTCCAACCTGCAAGACAAAAACCATACAGTCACTAGATGGCATAAAATATAACATTACACATATCAACCAAATATCCTATGTGAAAGAATAGAGTAAGAATGAAGAGCCAGAGATGAAAGTTATTATACATTCACTGCATCACTATCTCTTGAAAAAATTGTTTCATAACACTGAAATTGGAGAGCCATCTACAATATAAATGTAGCTTATCTGAATGGATTACTAGCTTGCAATCATTGACCTGTATTTTATGGATTATTTTACCCCGTTTTCCCGAAAAGTCTCCTTCAAGTGGCCCAGGCCGAGGTCTTCAAGAATTTCATCCATTCTGGAACACATGATGACGTCCCCCCCCCCCCCTCTGAAAAGTCTACAATTAACATTGAAGTTGATGAGATTTATCATAAGAAAGTACAACTCGATTACCATTCTAACATATATGTTGGGGAGCTAAGATATATTCTGCGTCTGAAAGTTTGGTAATTTTCTCATATTTAGTTCTATAATCCAGAGCAAAAATAGTGTCCCGTCCTATCTGCCTCCATGTTATCTGACCCCCAGTTGAATTTCCGCTGGAGGCTAACAGATTAGCCAAATCTTTTGTTCTCTGTGAGACCCGTGTTCCTCTATCCTGGTAAAATAAACTATTATTACATAGATAAAGCTTAACTCAAGACGCATAACTACAAACAGCACACTTTACATGTTCGAGGAACTTGGCGATAAAGGCCAAGTGATAGATTCTACAAGTACATGTAGCAGTTATCTATGCCGTGTGAAGGGCGGGGTGACGATATCGGTTAAAGGTGAAGGTTGGCGGTTAAATATGAATGTTGAGCCTATTGAAATAAGAGCATCTGACTGCTAATTGGTAGGCAAAGATGTCTGTCATGCATGTAACGCCAGATTGGAATCAGCATAACTGAGCCCAGCCTCGACACTTAATACTCGCTAATAATGAAGTACTGAATATTGGTCAACAGCTTGTCTACCAGCTGGCCGCCAGCTGGCCGTTGTCATTTCAAAGAATCCCCGGATGAAAACATGAACAACAACAAATGAGCGCCTGATATTTCTTGCAATAAAGCATATGTGTAAATATTTTCTAGCCTTATTCAAACGACTTTTTCTGTGAATTCAAATAAATGCCAAACAACCGACCTGCGTTGTTTGTTTCTCGGTCAATTCGGCATGGCGCTGCCTTCGGTACTACGCAATAAAAAATTTACGCTGGTCAAAAAACGAGTGTGATTTCTTCCGTGTTAAATCTATGCGAAATAAGGTGGCTTTAAGTGGTAATTTCAGTACATAATTCAGTGATAGAATCATATCAATTGTCAGACAAAATATCTAATGATTTGCGATATATCTTAACTCACTAGCATCTCAACATAATGCCCCAGTAGAGATGTCAACTCTGGATCAACGAAATACGCGCCGTTATTCCGTGTCATTATACGTGATCAAAAATTGAGAACAAATATCTATGTGTTCTTTCTTCTATATTCTTTCAAACAGTCAAATAATAAATGGACAGATTATAGAGTTTATATATTGTAGTCTTGATGATGCGAGTAGAGTTCTGCTATCCGAAACTGTACACATTGGAAACTTTGGTGTAACTTTCTTAGCAATTTTGAATCTGAATTCCATGCATTATAAGGGAGGAGTCCATATCAGGTCCCATGGGAAAACATTTTATACAGGTTTCTATTGAACTAGGTATGTTAGGTTCGATATATAATGAATCTGAGTAATAATAAAATTGTTCGAACTACCGAAATGCTGAGAGAATTAATTTAATTAGTGGGGATATTTGCCGTATATGCAATGGTCAGACAGATTGGGCCGTCGTTGTCTAAGAATTTCGCTTATAAATAGTGGCAATGCAACAACGTCCAGGTATGTTATACACCATTATTTGCCTATTGAGATATTGGCTGGTAAAAAAAAAAAATACAAAAAAAACCATTCTCAGTAGCTGTATCGACCGCTAGATGGCATGATCCCCTTCTCACCAAAGTGCACTGAGACGAACGTCATTTTTTCATTGTTTCGACCATTTCGACCACAAATCTGCGTTGAAAATAACACAACGAGTCACTCTCAACTCCCAACAAGATGAGCGCCAGCAGTCCAGACGTAAAAAGTGATTTGGATCTCTCTTATTAACTGTACATTGAAATTCCGATTTCCTCGTTGGTTAATTTTCAATGCATTGAAAGAATAATTCAATGAAAACCATATGATGCAGATAGCATCATCAGTGTGGATGCGGGCAATTTCTGTCTGTCATGTTCTACTGCATTCTTATATTTCTCTGCTTTGTCTCGGTGTCCGTGTCTTTGCAAAAGTGATGAATTGTCGGGTAGTCACATCACCTAAACTTATAAAGGTAGATTATATATTCATGGTATTCTCCGCTTTTAAGCGTGGCGTGTTTCATACCACTATAATTGACCCAGATCAAGTCAAATTACCTGAATAATTGGCAGCAACAAAACAAAACACCGTGCACACAAACGTAGGCAAAATGGCGACTCGTCTCGTTTTGATGTAGTCATGCGCAGTCATCGCTCTATCGCTCTATCGCCATCGCTCTATCGCTCTATCGCCATCGCTCTATCGCTCTATCGCCATCGCTCTATCGCTCTATCGCCATCGCTCTATCGCTCTATCGCTCTATCGCCATCGCTCTATCGCTCTATCGCCATCGCTCTATCGCTCTATCGCCATCGCTCTATCGCTCTATCGCCATAGCTCTATCGCTCTATCGCCATCGCTCTATCGCTCTATCGCCATCGCTCTATCGCCATCGCTCTATCGCTCTATCGCCATCGCTCTATCGCTCTATCGCCATCGCTCTATCGCTCTATCGCGCCGTCGCTCTGTTTTTTGACATACGATGGCGAAGTGACGATGGCCCCTCTCGGCCACCCATAGCGCTGAACAGGATCAAATTATTATTATCAGTATTGGAGAGAGAAAAGTAGCACTGATTCGTTTACTTTTGTCACAATTAACACGTGACGGTAACGTCAGAACTAGATTAATGACAACACAATTTCTTTTACATACAACATTTATTTATAACATAGCAAATTTTACATTGAGCTCAATACAAAACACGATGGCGGTTTACAAAGTACAATCATTTACAATGACAGGACGAAAACGATCCATCTCTATTTTAATTTATCACCCGGAGATGAGAGGTGAGTGGAACTCCGGAACCCGGCCACACGCAGCCCAACGGTGTACGTCCACGACCTACGTCGATGTCTGTGTCGTCCCACCGTCCAACGAAATGGTAATCGGGTTTCGGGAATAATACCAGAAAAATAATTTTGAACTTTGTTTACAGAGTGCCTTAAAAAATGTGGAATAAATGAAAAAAAAATAATTGCAATATTCTCTTCAAACTTTCACGTCTATCAGACTCGTCTATGAGAAGATCAAATATGCAGCAATTCGGGGGAACTACCCGAACGATGTGAAACACACAGGCCTTCAAAAATTATCAATGGAAATGACAATCGAAATATGCTTTGATTATGCACTACATGCATTTTACGATACTCGTTATAACAATAGAGAGGTGATAAAACAAGTGGAATGTGTGAAATACCTACGATACAGTGGAAACTATAAAATAGAGATTTGAAAGTGGAGGCTTTTTCAAAATCTATGCTTCCATGACACCATGTCCAACAAGATTTTCACCGGGAATTATGGGTACTTCATTTGGAACGCAATGCTGTTGTTTTTTTTGGGCAAGAATTACTTAATCTACAGAAAAGACAAACGAATGATAACTATTGACTAATGAAGCTTGCGTCTTAAAATTACGTGTGACATACTTGTCAAAACCACAGGTGCAAGGAATGAACTGAAATATGTACCTGTTCATCACGCAAAATTCCACATGTTCAAAATAAGTTCCCGCCTCCTGAGCTGTGATGGAGCAGTGATGGGGACAAATCTCTGTGTGGAGTTTCATGCGCCAACATTTTTAAGAATATATTTCTATTTTGTTTGAAATGGATATTGTATTCCTTATTAAATTGACATGATAACGTATATATTCCTTCATGTGTGGTGTTTAGAAACTGTAATAATGACTATTTCATTTAGGGACTATTTCCCGGAAGTGCCGATCATTGCGGAGTTAGCAATTTGCAGTCAATCTCACCACTAGGTGTCGCTTTACGCAGAGACGTACAGAACAACAACAACGCACAGAAATTGGTGGAATTGGTCTCTCTCTTGAAGATTATGAATATATTATGTCGTACAAGGTGAGTATGATGTATTTCTAAGGCGTATGAAACATTTCTGTCCTATGTTATGTTCGTGTCAAGCGCTAAAAAATGAGTTATGCGTCTTGAACTTATGTTTACAACTGCAGTCACTGGAGCACGTTGTTGTATTGTTATGGTAATAGATACTCCATGTAGGGTATGCAAGCAGTATTGTGTGGAAACCTGACCAAATTTAACCCTTTGACCTATGTGGATATTTTTCACGTGTAGTCATTTAAATTCATCATTCTGTTTCACTGAAAGGGGTTAATTTGGATTCATTAATATTCATGGCGTTGTTTGAAAATGTCCCAACAACAAAATGGTGACCTCCAATGTTTCACTTCCTCTTATGTCCTGTTTTGTTTTTCACTTTTGTAGGTATTACTCTTTCCTCACAGCAGTAACCATCTGTTGATGACTTCTTGGAACCTCCCAATCTGTGTTTTATTCCAATTTTAAGCAACTCTTGGATTATCCTTCTGCTTGAACCAGTGACAGTCCAGTTCGGTAAGTTCACACCATTATTTTCCACCCTTCTGTTGAACCTATATCAGTCGTGCTACCCTTTTTTCAACACTTACTGCCAAGTCTATCGTCTGTGAAAATTTCAGTGGGATACTTCAATTATTTGAGGAATTATTTCAAATTTATGAAGGGACTGTCTAAATTCTGGAAATTATTTTTCTGGTATTATCCCCCTTAAATATCCGAACTAGACAACCATAACGGCAAATATTATTAGAAACCTCAATTGTAAGATCAAAATAACATTTTGACAAACAATGTGTAAATAACACAAAACTGTTTTTGTTTTTTACAGTGTAGTTCCAACTACTTTTCTAATACCCTTATATTATACCAATGCGTATATATATTTCGTGCAGATACATATACCCTACACATCAAGTACAAACATTGAGTCTCCAGGGCATTGCCGGCCACACACCGTCCTCACTCCAATATGGCTTGGCAGAGACTGACAAGAATTTCGTACAGGAAACTCGATTTACACTAGAGAATACATTTGCACACGTAACACTACATATCCACAAACCTGTTTGACGGGTACGTTCCTAGTACGACAAGGAACAAATAACGTGCATTATTTACATAGATGTATGTTAAGTGCATTATGCAATAAGTATGGTGGCCGAGAGGGACCATCGTCACTTCGCCATCGTACGTCAAAAAACAGAGCGATGGAGCGATAGAGCGATAGAGCGATGGCGATAGAGCGATAGAGCGATGGCGATAGAGCGATAGAGCGATGGCGATAGAGCGATAGAGCGATAGAGCGATGGCGATAGAGCGGTAGAGCGATGGCGATAGAGCGATAGAGCGATGGCGATAGAGCGATGGCGATAGAGCGATAGAGCGATGGCGATAGAACGATAGAGCGATGGCGATAGAGCGATAGAGCGATGACGATAGAGCGATAGAGCGATGGCGATAGAGCGATAGAGCGATGGCGATAGAGCGATAGAGCGATAGAGCGATGGCGATAGAGCGATAGAGCGAAGTACATGATTGCGCATGTCTCATAATCATGCATATTCATACGGTGATAATCGTACCTCCAACACAAGAGAGATCGCCGCTAAACTCTAGTTATTATCAGGCGGATTCATGAATATTATAGGGACCAGCGGCATACCACAAAGATTACACAGATAACACAGAGAGATAGACCGATAAGTTTTATTGTATATGGGCTAAAATAATAAACATTGGCTAAAAGATCGACATAAGAATCTAAGAAATAAAGCAGTGATATTCGCTGTCCGGTGAACATATACATTTGGAACATTTGAAATCAAGTTTTGTAATTAATGCTGATCAACGCTTGTTAAAAAATCAACGTAGAATCGAAATAGAAGAGGTCACTCTCCCCCCCCCCTCTAAAATATTGATGATCTGATTTACCCATAGTCTCGTAATTTTTCGTCAAATTCAACTTCTAACTCCTCTGAAAGAAAAGACCAATTCGTCCGTCGATGCGTAAGTTGAATTATTTGAAGTTGTGGGTGCCGGACGCGGCCATTTCCGCGTTTTTATCGAAAAAGAAAGGCGGATGTCATATGAAACTGATAATTCATTAAGATTGTGCTGATCAAGGCTGGACTTAACACTAAATCGCATAGAACAAACACTGATTTTTTTTTTTATCTTATTTGGTTTTGTTAGGTAATACACATTGTACGTACAATATTTTATCGTACTAAACAAAAATGGCTGTATTTGTAATTAGAAACTCATGTTATACAATAAACAGATACATCGTCATTACACCTCGATTTATCTACGCAAACAACATCATAAGAGTATAAACAGTAAATGCAGCGATGACCAACACTGGTAAAATTCGCAGTTCTTATACTGGAAATATTTATCGGTTTCGTACGCACATTTAAAGCGTTTTGAACACTTTTCAACCAAGGGATTTGCAACACTTACTGCCAAGTCTATCGTCTGTGAAAATTTCAGTGGGATACTTCAATTATTTGAGGAATTATTTCAAATTTATGAAGGGACTGTCTAAATTCTGGAAATTATTTTTCTGGTATTATCCCCCTTAAATATCCGAACTAGACAACCATAACGGCAAATATTATTAGAAACCTCAATTGTAAGATCAAAATAACATTTTGACAAACAATGTGTAAATAACACAAAACTGTTTTTGTTTTTTACAGTGTAGTTCCAACTACTTTTCTAATACCCTTATATTATACCAATGCGTATATATATTTCGTGCAGATACATATACCCTACACATCAAGTACAAACATTGAGTCTCCAGGGCATTGCCGGCCACACACCGTCCTCACTCCAATATGGCTTGGCAGAGACTGACAAGAATTTCGTACAGGAAACTCGATTTACACTAGAGAATACATTTGCACACGTAACACTACATATCCACAAACCTGTTTGACGGGTACGTTCCTAGTACGACAAGGAACAAATAACGTGCATTATTTACATAGATGTATGTTAAGTGCATTATGCAATAAGTATGGTGGCCGAGAGGGACCATCGTCACTTCGCCATCGTACGTCAAAAAACAGAGCGATGGAGCGATAGAGCGATAGAGCGATGGCGATAGAGCGATAGAGCGATGGCGATAGAGCGATAGAGCGATGGCGATAGAGCGATAGAGCGATGGCGATAGAGCGATGGCGATAGAGCGATAGAGCGATGGCGATAGAGCGATGGCGATAGAGCGATAGAGATGGCGATAGAGCGATAGAGCGATGGCGATAGAGCGATAGAGCGATGGCGATAGAGCGATAGAGCGATAGAGCGATGGCGATAGAGCGATAGAGCGATGGCGATAGAGCGATGGCGATAGAGCGGTAGAGCGATGGCGATAGAGCAATAGAGCGATGGCGACAGAGCGATGGCGATAGAACGATAGAGCGATGGCGATAGAGCGATAGAGCGATGGCGATAGAGCGATAGAGCGATGGCGATAGAGCGATAGAGCGATGGCGATAGAGCGATAGAGCGAAGTACATGATTGCGCATGTCTCATAATCATGCATATTCATACGGTGATAATCGTACCTCCAACACAAGAGAGATCGCCGCTAAACTCTAGTTATTATCAGGCGGATTCATGAATATTATAGGGACCAGCGGCATACCACAAAGATTACACAGATAACACAGAGAGATAGACCGATAAGTTTTATTGTATATGGGCTAAAATAATAAACATTGGCTAAAAGATCGACATAAGAATCTAAGAAATAAAGCAGTGATATTCGCTGTCTGGTGAACATATACATTTGGAACATTTGAAATCAAGTTTTGTAATTAATGCTGATCAACGCTTGTTAAAAAATCAACGTAGAATCGAAATAGAAGAGGTCACTCTCCCCCCCCCCCTCTAAAATATTGGTGATCTGATTTACCCATAGTCTCGTAATTTTTCGTCAAATTCAACTTCTAACTCCTCTGAAAGAAAAGACCAATTCGTCCGTCGATGCGTAAGTTGAATTATTTGAAGTTGTGGGTGCCGGACGCGGCCATTTCCGCGTTTTTATCGAAAAAGAAAGGCGGATGTCATATGAAACTGATAATTCATTAAGATTGTGCTGATCAAGGCTGGACTTAACACTAAATCGCATAGAACAAACACTGATTTTTTTTTTTATCTTATTTGGTTTTGTTAGGTAATACACATTGTACGTACAATATTTTATCGTACTAAACAAAAATGGCTGTATTTGTAATTAGAAACTCATGTTATACAATAAACAGATACATCGTCATTACACCTCGATTTATCTACGCAAACAACATCATAAGAGTCTAAACAGTAAATGCAGCGATGACCAACACTGGTAAAATTCGCAGTTCTTATACTGGAAATATTTATCGGTTTCGTACGCACATTTAAAGCGTTTTGAACACTTTTCAACCAAGGGATTTGCAACACTTACTGCCAAGTCTATCGTCTGTGAAAATTTCAGTGGGATACTTCAATTATTTGAGGAATTATTTCAAATTTATGAAGGGACTGTCTAAATTCTGGAAATTATTTTTCTGGTATTATCCCCCTTAAATATCCGAACTAGACAACCATAACGGCAAATATTATTAGAAACCTCAATTGTAAGATCAAATAACATTTTGACAAACAATGTGTAAATAACACAAAACTGTTTTTGTTTTTTACAGTGTAGTTCCAACTACTTTTCTAATACCCTTATATTATACCAATGCGTATATATATTTCGTGCAGATACATATACCCTACACATCAAGTACAAACATTGAGTCTCCAGGGCATTGCCGGCCACACACCGTCCTCACTCCAATATGGCTTGGCAGAGACTGACAAGAATTTCGTACAGGAAACTCGATTTACACTAGAGAATACATTTGCACACGTAACACTACATATCCACAAACCTGTTTGACGGGTACGTTCCTAGTACGACAAGGAACAAATAACGTGCATTATTTACATAGATGTATGTTAAGTGCATTATGCAATAAGTATGGTGGCCGAGAAGGGCCATCGTCACTTCGCCATCGTACGTCAAAAAACAGAGCGATGGAGCGATAGAGCGATAGAGCGATGGCGATAGAGCGATAGAGCGATGGCGATAGAGCGATAGAGCGATGGCGATAGAGCGATAGAGCTATCGCGATAGAGCGATAGAGCTATCGCGATAGAGCGATGGCGATAGAGCGATAGAGCGATGGCGATAGAGCGATAGAGCGATGGCGATAGAGCGGTAGAGCGATGGCGATAGAGCAATAGAGCGATGGCGACAGAGCGATGGCGATAGAGCGATAGAGCGATGGCGATAGAACGATAGAGCGATGGCGATAGAGCGATAGAGCGATGGCGATAGAGCGATAGAGCGATGGCGATAGAGCGATAGAGCGATGGCGATAGAGCGATAGAGCGATAGAGCGATGGCGATAGAGCGATAGAGCGATGGCGATAGAGCGATAGAGCGAAGTACATGATTGCGCATGTCTCATAATCATGCATATTCATACGGTGATAATCGTACCTCCAACACAAGAGAGATCGCCGCTAAACTCTAGTTATTATCAGGCGGATTCATGAATATTATAGGGACCAGCGGCATACCACAAAGATTACACAGATAACACAGAGAGATAGACCGATAAGTTTTATTGTATATGGGCTAAAATAATAAACATTGGCTAAAAGATCGACATAAGAATCTAAGAAATAAAGCAGTGATATTCGCTGTCTGGTGAACATATACATTTGGAACATTTGAAATCAATTTTTGTAATTAATGCTGATCAACGCTTGTTAAAAAATCAACGTAGAATCGAAATAGAAGAGGTCACTCTCCCCCCCCCCCTCTAAAATATTGGTGATCTGATTTACCCATAGTCTCGTAATTTTTCGTCAAATTCAACTTCTAACTCCTCTGAAAGAAAAGACCAATTCGTCCGTCGATGCGTAAGTTGAATTATTTGAAGTTGTGGGTGCCGGACGCGGCCATTTCCGCGTTTTTATCGAAAAAGAAAGGCGGATGTCATATGAAACTGATAATTCATTAAGATTGTGCTGATCAAGGCTGGACTTAACACTAAATCGCATAGAACAAACACTGATTTTTTTTTTTATCTTATTTGGTTTTGTTAGGTAATACACATTGTACGTACAATATTTTATCGTACTAAACAAAAATGGCTGTATTTGTAATTAGAAACTCATGTTATACGATAAACAGATACATCGTCATTACACCTCGATTTATCTACGCAAACAACATCATAAGAGTCTAAACAGTAAATGCAGCGATGACCAACACTGGTAAAATTCGCAGTTCTTATACTGGAAATATTTATCGGTTTCGTACGCACATTTAAAGCGTTTTGAACACTTTTCAACCAAGAGATTTTTAACTACTTTCATTTTATATATAGAAAATTTAATAATAGAAATACAGTAGATGAGTGGCTGATTTCTGGGTTGTAAAAGACCAAGTATAACTTTTTCTGGAGAAAATATAATTGGAACAACCGCCGAAGCGAACTAATTTTCCAGTAAACTCCACCAAGGGTAGATATGTTCACATTCCCAAAAGAGATGAATAATAGTCTCTGGAACTTTGCTACAAAATGTACATAAGTTAGATATATCAGGGTAAAGTTTATGTGCAAAAATGTTGGCAGTCAATATTCGGTTAATAATTCTGTATCGAAACCATTTATATTTCACATCTCTTTGTTACATTATTATTCCATATATACCACTCCGAATCACTATAATTTTTTTCAAGAACTGTTTAGTAAAGTAAATCTAAAGGTCAAGAGATTTCTATATAACATTTTACAGCCTTTTTTCCCCACTTATTAATAGTGAAATAGGGGGCAGTATCAACGATATCATATATTGTTTCTGTAATAGTCCAAATCTCATGTTGTTTGCTGCTTTCCGTACTGCTTGAGTAGTATATAAAACTGATATTGACGCAACTTGACCTTGGACCGAAAAAAATTGTATATTGGGGAGGAAAAACTACCTCCGAACACAGAAGAGTTCCAATTTTTACAGGTCACTGCGCAGGTCAAGTGGTTGCCATGGTGACGTCACTTCCGGTCACGTGACCTTTGGGGCATGTATTCTTCCGCGGTGAAGCCGTCGGCGGTGATGCAGTCGCGGGAAAAAGCCTCCGTGGACAGAAAAAGTAGTCCCAAATACGCGGAGAGCTGAGGGAAATTCTCCGGCAATCTTCGGGACATTTTGGGAGCGAGAGGGCCCCCTAGTGGACCGATTGGGTTGAGTGAGGTGTCAAAGTGAAGCGCTCCTCCAGGGCGATCAAGTCATTGGTGGGTGTATGTAAAATTAGGATTTGTCCCGAAAACATAAAAAGCGGAACAAGGATTTTACCCCTAAAATAGGGCCTGATTCGCACATTTACATCTGTACGGGAAAATGCCCATATGGGTATAAGAGTGGTCATTTTTTTGCGGATTTTACTATAGGTTGTGGGGCCTTGTTTTTCACGTCTCACCACGTAGAACACATGGACGGGTTCCCGAAGCTAAGCGGTGAAATTTTTCGAAAAGTTCACGGAGGTATGGATAGGCCTATAGGCCTAATGGCTCAGTGGATAGGTCCATACTTGGCAATTCACACATGTTCATTGCGATATGGGTTGTGGGATCTTGTTTCTCACGTCTCACCACGTAAAACACGATGGGCGGGGTCCCGAAGCTAAGCGGTGAATTTTTTTAAAAAGTCACTGCGCGCATGCGTAGTGGGTAAATGGTGCTGGGTGGCCGTTTTGGGGTCAAGGTGAGCCCTTAGTGGTCCGATGGTGTCGCAAGAGGTTTTATTTTGAAGCTCTCGTGGAGGAGCATCCGACTGAACTAATGTATCGTCCGTTTTCAATATTCTGCGCATGCGCAGTCTGGTCGTAATATAGAAAGGAGGCATTTTGGGGGTGCGTGGGGATGTGTTTGGGATAGAGATAGACCACTATTGGTCCAAATGGTTCGTGGGAGGTGTCAAAGTGGGGTGGAGTCAGAATACAGGACATATATGGTACAATACAGGACAGATATTGTATAACACAGGACAGATATTGTATAACATAGGAGAGATATGGTATGATACAGCACAGACATATATTGTAAAATACAGCACAGATAATACAGGACAGATATTGTATTACAACACATATAAGGGTAGTGGGAAGAGGTGCCGACATACTGACTGCGTCACATGACTTCACAGAATAGTCTTCTGGTTAACCTATTCTAAAGCACATACCAAGAATCTAACGATTCGTGATATGTGTTGTATCTCAGGTACGCTTTTATTGTACCTGTTCATGTGGCAACTTGGATGATATGACCACACGGCCCCTAGCACCGGCATAAGCGGTATTAGATACAAATCTAGAGCTATGATGGAAATGCTCTGACAACTCGTATACTGGTAATTGGTGAGCTGTTTCGCTGTGACAACTCGTACATTGGAGATTGGTGAGCTGTATCGTCGTCAGATGTAAATGACGGCATTTAACACAAAAGACTAGTCTGTAAGGCCCGATGTCGACCCAGCATCAACTTCCCACAAATGCCAACATATATCAAAGACCAAAAGGTCTGTACAGGGGGCGGGCCTCGGGGACGAAACGTCCACCAGCAGAATCTCGCCATATACAGGAAAAAATTACAACACATATAAGGGAAGTGGGAAGAGGTGCCGACATACTGACTGCGTCACATGACTTCACAGAATAGTCTTCTGGTTAACCTATTCTAAAGCACATACCAAGAATCTAACGATTCGTGATATGTGTTGTATCTCAGGTACGCTTTTATTGTACCTGTTCATGTGGCAACTTGGATGATATGACCACACGGCCCCTAGCACCGGCATAAGCGGTATTAGATACAAATCTAGAGCTATGATGGAAATGCTTTGACAACTCGTATACTGGTAATTGGTGAGCTGTTTCGCTGTGACAACTCGTACATTGGAGATTGGTGAGCTGTATCGTCGTCAGATGTAAATGACGGCATTTAACACAAAAGACTAGTCTGTAAGGCCCGATGTCGACCCAGCATCAACTTCCCACAAGTGCCAACATATATCAAAGACCAAAAGGTCTGTACAGGGGGCGGGCCTCGGGGACGAAACGTCCACCAGCAGAATCTCGCCATATACAGGAAAAAATTACAACACATATAAGGGAAGTGGGAAGAGGTGCCGACATACTGACTGCGTCACATGACTTCACAGAATAGTCTTCTGGTTAACCTATTCTAAAGCACATACCAAGAATCTAACGATTCGTGATATGTGTTGTATCTCAGGTACGCTTTTATTGTACCTGTTCATGTGGCAACTTGGATGATATGACCACACGGCCCCTAGCACCGGCATAAGCGGTATTAGATACAAATCTAGAGAGCTATGATGGAAATGCTCTGACAACTCGTATACTGGTACTTGGTGAGCTGTTTCGCTGTGACAACTCGTACATTGGAGATTGGTAGGCTGTATCGTCGTCAGATGTAAATGACGGCATTTAACACAAAAGACTAGTCTGTAAGGCCCGATGTCGACCCAGCATCAACTTCCCACAAGTGCCAACATATATCAAAGACCAAAGGTCTGTACGGGGCGGGCCTCGGGGACATGAAACATCCACCAGCAGAATCTCGCCATATACAGGGAAAAAGAATTACAACACATATAAGGGTAGTGGGAAGAGGTGCCGACATACTGACTGCGTCACATGACTTCTACAGAATAGTCTTCTGGTTAACCTATTCTAAAGCACATACCAAGAATCTAACGATTCGTGATATGTGTTGTATCTCAGGTACGCTTTTATTGTACCTGTTCATGTGGCAACTTGGATGATATGACCACACGGCCCCTAGCACCGGCATAAGCGGTATTAGATACAAATCTAGAGCTATGATGGAAATGCTTTGACAACTCGTATACTGGTAATTGGTGAGCTGTTTCGCTGTGACAACTCGTACATTTGAGATTGGTGAGCTGTATCGTCGTCAGATGTAAATGACGGCATTTAACACAAAAGACTAGTCTGTAAGGCCCGATGTCGACCCAGCATCAACTTCCCACAAGTGCCAACATATATCAAAGACCAAAAGGTCTGTACAGGGGGCGGGACAGATATTGAATAATGCAGGACATACATTGTATAATACAGGACGGATATTGAATAATACAGGACAGATATTGTATAATACAAGACATATATTGTATAATACAAGACATATATTGTAGCATCCGGATGTAAAACAATGAAAACCCCGGATGTAAGATGAGGTCCCGGATGTAAAACAAAGGTCCCCGGATATAACTGGTCATACATACTTAGGTTATTATTATGGACAACAAACATACAGTCTGATATGTAATTTCTTACAATTAAGAAAAATTCAAAATGATAAATGTGTGAAGTATTAGCCAGATAAACTGACTAACGCCACATCACCGCGATGTATATATTATCAGGATACTGTGCTGTTCCCGCAAGAGTACAAGTACATGGACAAGAAAAATGTAAACTGGTAGAGTATAGGTATATGGACAGATTACATGTACAGGCACATAGTACATGTATAGGCACATAGTACATGTACTTTCGCTACTACTTGTACTGATGACGTCACCGATGACGTCATAGATGCTGTGGACATCCATCAAATCGGGTTCTACACTCCGAGAGCTAGAAAATGACACCTCCCACGGCGCATTCGGACCAATAGTGGTCCATCTCTACCCCAAACACACCCCCACGCACCCCCAAAATGACCACTTTACTTACTGCACCAAACTGCGCATGCGCAGATTGACGCGACTTGCAATAAAAAGCACGCCATTCTGGCTCTACCCCACAGAAGCTTTACTTTGACCCCTCCCACGACCCATTTGGACCAATAGCGGTCCATCTCTATCCCAAGCACACTCCCACGCACCCACAAAATGCCTGCTTTCTATACTACGGCAAGACTGCGCATGCGCAAAATATTGAAAGCGGAAGATGCATTAGCCCAGTCGGATGCTCCTCCACGAGAGTTTTAAAATAAGACCTCGTACGACACCATCGGACCACTTGGGGCTCACCTAGACCCCAAAACAGCCACCCAGCACTATTTACCCACTACGCATGCGCGCAGGGATTTTTTCGAAAAATTTCACCGCTTAGCTCCGAGACCCTGCCCGTCGTGTTTTACGTGGCGAGACGAAGAAAACAAGACACCACAACCCATAGTAAAATCCACAAAAAATGACCACCCCTATACACATACAGCCATTTTCCCGTACAGATGCAAATGTGCGAATCAGGCACGATTTTAGGGGTAAAGTTCCACTTTTTATATTTTCGGAGACAAATCCTCAATTTACATGCATCCACCCATGACTTGATAGGCAGGCCCGATAAGCCGGAGACCGACATTAGCCCTTTTGAACATCGTTGATAGGAGTTTTCCCTTATTGTAGGGGTAAAATCTGTGTTCCGCTTTTTGTATTTTTGGGACAAATCCTAATTTTACATACATCCACCCACTGGTTGATCGCCCTGGAGGAGCGCTTCACTTTGACACCTCACTCGACCCAATCGGTCCGCTAGGGGCCCCTCTCCCCCCAAAATGCCTCGGTGATTGCCGAAGATTGCCGGAGAATTTCCCCCAGACTATTTTTCTGTACGCGGAGGCTTTTCCCGCGACCGCATAACCGCGGCGGAAT
>JAVTVY010007307.1:0-49364 GCA_036873755.1 Hanleya hanleyi | reverse complement strand
GATAGCTTTGCAGGGTCAAAGTTCACAGAGTTACAAATGTCGAAACTGCGGGGGGGGGACTCTTATTTAATATAATACATAATTAATGCAGAGATGACAATTGAATGTGTCATAAGCCCCACTGCTCCAGCCAGGGAATTAAGGACGTGTTTTGTTCCAGGCCAAGCAACATAATTTTCTTTCATGCAAATGTCGCCATCTCGAACACCGTTGCCGAAAAACTGTCTGTAGGAAACGTAAACTGCTTCTTGTCGGCTAAAAAATTGCGTACGCGAAAGAAACATACTTTCGCGAAAGTGCTCTTCCGAAAGTGCATTGCCGAACCTTGCGTGCACGCATACCTTTCGCCATTCTTTCGCCTACCGTACGCGTACAGGTGCTGGTCGTACTTGTAGTATCTAAAACCAGAACGTTCGGCAGGAACATTCCCTCTGTACAGAACGTTCAAGGGGAACGTTCCTCTAATGTGGAACGTTCCAGTAGCTGAAAATGGAACGTGGCTGCATCCAATACTGGACGCAAATGTTCCATTGGAACGTTCCGATTTTTGCTACGCTCCCTACCTAGATTGGGTCAATCGCTACATGTTGTTTCTATTTTCTCAGATTTTGTAGATTAAACAATTTAGAGATCAAAAGAGATAGGACAGAACAGGTACAGATACTAGTTATATTATATATTTTAGGACAGCATAAACAAGGAGTCAGAATTAATGTACAGCTAAAAATAGAACAAAGAACCGCAGTACATGCATGTTGAGCTCTCCGTCAGTAGAGGTTAAAACCTTCATCAAAAGTTAACGGGTTAACTTTGGCAGTTTTTGGGGGGCGGTGTTACAGATGATACTTAGCATTCAATCAGGTGGAGCCATAGCAATGGCCCATTCTGCTGACATGGCTGGTTTAGCATTTTCCAAATAATCAACATTATGAACTTCCTCTAGGCCACAAAAAAGTTATTTACAATGTATTGCTACCCGGCCTTGTCTGAAAATTGCCAAGAGCATTTGTTTTGCAAGGGAGATAATTTAACTTTCAAACAGAATTCGTCTCCCTTGCCATTTCTCTCCCATACATATGTACTAGTTATCTCCCTTGGTTGTGACATCTAGAAATTGTATTTCTTTATATTTACTGTCTTGGTTGGATATTCTTTCAACAAAATAATGAAAGTAAGAAAATTTTCTTGCTTCTCCTCAACATGAGAATAACTTTCTTATATCCCTTCGAGGGTTTCCCATATGGACAGGTGAAGGGGCAATACAGATTTAACCCTATGCTAATTTTAGGTTGTATCGGGCAGGCGAACAGTCAATTAATTTTCCATGAATATACAGGTGGCATAAAATTTCAAAACCTCCTGCTACCCAATCCTCTGACCACCAGATCACCATAAACACATGAGACAACTGAGTTCTAAAAGAGATACACAAGAAAACTCAGCAAAGAATTAAAAGTTATCAGATTGTCATATTATTGTGCTAGACTAAACAATACCCAACATGCACCAGTCAACCATAATCAGCCAATGGTAAACCAGTTAAAAGATTTGTTATTACTCAAAACGGCATGCGAGAAAATTGATGACAAGTTACCTCGCCCAAGGACGAATTTGATCATCGCTGTCAATGGGTAAACAACAACAACAGCACAAAAACAGTGAATACATGTATCAAAATCGACAACAATGAATGTCAACATGAATAATAATGAATGTCAATATGAATAATAATGAATGTCAAAATGAAGAACAATGAATGTCAACATAAGTATATATGAATATTGACCTAAAGAATACTGAAGGTCGACATGAGTAAATATGAATATTGACCTAAAGAATACTGAATGTTAACATGAGTAAATATGAATAGCAGCATAAAGAATACTGTATGTCAACATGAATAAATATGAATATCAGTATGAAAGAATACTGAAGGTCAACATGAAGAAATGTGAATATCAAAATGAAGAATACTGAATGTCAACATGAAGAAATATGAATATCAACATGAAGACTATTCAGTTTGATAATGTATATGAGCTTGCTGAACAATTGGCATGATAAAGAAGACAGAATGAAGGTGGTAGCGTAACGAGTCTGAATAAAGATGGAATGTGAGTATGATGAGTGAATGTATCTAAATGTAAAGAAGGATTACAGCTCACTGGAGAAATTAATAAATTGTATAAATTTCTGATTGAGCAATCCACATACAGTCATAAAGAATCCACAGCATGTATCTCACATTTCACGCATCTCATAATCAAATTTAGCACAATACAAGAACATATACAAGTACGAACAGTGTGTGATATTATTATTATTAATCAGTTAATTATTATTATTAACCAGTTATCACAGTGATGGAAAACTGTGCAGTCACGACAGGTTTGCAAAAAATGCTTAAACAAAATCTCAACACAACCATGCCACTAACGCTGTTAATCAATAAGTGAAAATTAATTTCTGTCACTTCTCAATTAACTATAAAGAACATTAAAATTGCATTCTCGAAACAATAAAATTGTGAAATAAATTAAACGAACCCAGTTCACACAAGAGCACATTTAGTGTAGCTTCATGCTTCATTTACATTTTCTATGTAGAATATTCGTCTGATCAGCTCATGTTGCTATCAGTTCAGATGATCAGAATCTACCTTTTCCGATATGGGCCCCTGATGGAGAGTGCAGTAAGGCATGACATGGTCACAGCCTCGGCAGCACATTTTTGGGTACGGTACTCAAATTTCGTTTCCCTACGCCATTGTCGATGTATGTTGTTTATCAGTGATACCTGATTTAATGTCCGAGGCCAAAATCGACAAATTACCGTAATGCATCAAATTACCCTTCTATGAAGAAAGGGTGAGTGAGTGAGTGAATAGGGTTTAACGTCGCTTTCAACATTTTTTCAGCTATATCACGACGGGGAAGGGAAGGGAGGGGAGGGGGAGGGGCAGGGGAACCTACTTGTAACAGAGCAGATCTAATGCTGCCATTTTATAGTACTGTCCCACTGAAATATCATGCCGTAGGCAGACATGACACCCCACTCAGTCACATTATACTGACACCGAGCGAACCAGTCCTTGTTCTACCCTCTTAATACTGAGCGTAAGCGAGGGAGCAAGAAGTTCCATTTTTCAAGTCTTAGGTATGACCCGGCCTGGGATCGAACCCAGTACCTACCGCTTACGAGGCCGACCCTCTAAACCATTAGACCACCGCAGCGCGGTCTATGAAGAAAGGATCATATATATATGCTTATACATGTAATAATGAATAGCAACTATGGGTCCTTAGTTGAAAATATGTCAGATATCGCTGGTTAGAAATATTGCTCCATGTTGGATTATAGGGAGGAACGAAATTTGATTACCCAGAAATTTGCAGGCAAGGCTGCGACTGGGTCACGCTGTTTATTGATGTAAAATTAAATTAATTTTGCTTCAGTCTGCACAAAAAAAAATTTCTTCATTTCCTGATAACCATGCATCTTTACTTTTCAATTCCATTTGTAGTACCGTACAAAGTAATATGGAGATTTTCAATTTTTCATCACATTGCAGAGATAATTCATCATACCTGGTCACACCATTTTGTTTGGGTGGCCTCAGGTCTTCTAGCCCTGTATCTTTAAGGATGACTTTGACCGCCATGGCACTATCTGACATCATCTCCCCTTGAACGGAAAACCCCTGCAGTTCAAACCTTCCCAGACATCTCGCACGATTGTGCTCATTGACCTCTTTAGTCTGTGAAGGAGAGAAAATTAAATAAGAAGCTTCGAACAGCTGCATCATTAAAATGAGGTGTTGTCGTTCAATCCACAATGTCCACAGGGGTTGGGGACACAATGTCCACAGGGGTTGGCGACATAATGTCCACAGGGGTTGGGGACACAATGTCTACAGGGGTTGGGGACACAATGTCCAGGGTTGGGGAATGTCCACAGGGGTTGGGGACACAATGTCCACAGGGGTTGGGGACAATGTCCACAGGGGTTGGGGACACAATGTCCACAGGGGTTGGGGACACAATGTCCATAGGGGTTGGGGACACAATGTCCACAGGAGTTGGGGACACAATGTCCACAGGGGTTGGGGACACAATGTCCACAGGGGCTGGGGACACAATGCTGTGGGAGTACTGAATCAGTAGGAGGATGCAGGGCGTGTCCGAATGGGATCTTCCTAACAGGCAACGACATCACAAAACTCGGCGGTCGATACATAGGAACTATTGTCTGGGTCTTTGTGTCGTCGAAAAGGCCCTTGTCTAGACATATTGTTGTCCCCAGACTTGGCTATTGTATGCATTGTCTTGTGATTCTTACATAAAGTATGAACCAACTCAGCTGAAACTAATAATATGTTACGGGAAACTCAGCTGTGTAACCCATTGTTCAGCACACAATCCTGTTCGATATATTAGAGAAGCCATGTTTAGCAGTGACTGTTTTCATCTTAAATAGTGTAACTGGGGTACTTGTGTAAGAGTACATCATATTCAAGATAACGATGAGAATAATAAATGAAGTTTTCCCACAACATTTCACTCGTAGTTTGTCTAAGATTTAAAGGCAGACTTCTACAGTGGGAGAGAAATCTTCACTGCCTCTTTTTACGTCAGAGATAACATTGACAATGTCATAGTTCGAGCGTCCTGCGCAGTCTGTGCGACGTCGCGGCAATGCCGAGAATTGAACAAATTTGCAGTATTGTTGCATTGTGATGTTGTTAATAGTTCCATAATAAAGTTCCGACATGCTTGTGGCGCTGTGCCCTAAATTAACATTAACAGCATTGAAATTGTTAAAATTCAAGTCGTAAAACAAGAAAGAGGGCAAAAATCCTATAATTTGGAAGATTATATTTAATATGACGTAAACTTGCAAAAGTGCCACATTTACACTTTAACCTAATTTCCTGGCAACTCTTGGTTGCTTATACCCAAGTCTCTCATGCAAAATGTCATGGCCTACCATAAACACATGTAGAGATTTTTATCTTTTTATTTTTATACAGGTATAAGAAACTCACCAGTTCACTGTCTCCCATGTACAACATGGCGGACACGCTGTCCAGTTTGAATGAAAACTTCAATTTACTGTAAGCTTTCTCTCCACCAGGGGGTGTGACTTCTGCGGACACCTGTCCGACTTTGCTGGTAGATTCTTTTGGAGAAGCTGAAAAATCAATCCCCATGATAAATGGTAACAGTCCAGACCTTGATGGTTTCAGTTATAATATCCACATGATCTTCTTGTTACAGAATTTTACACGACAAAATTGGGAAAGCTCCCAGCAATCATATATCACTATAAATTAAAATTTAAAATCCCTGTCACAAATTTCACATACTTCTGAATGTATTTGTGGGCAGAGAACTTGTGAAAACGTTTTGGAAAGCTCAGTTCAACAATAAAATGTCCAAGTAAGGCGACTAAGAATCAAAATTGGCAACTTATCTTGTCAAGGTCTGTCATATTTTGCAGGCTTCTATTCCATTACAAGCTGAATATGTGGTGTGACTTTGGAAAAACCTGGATACTAATGTACTTCAAGAGATATCATGTTAACATTGATGATGGGCAGATGGATGTACAGACAGACAGATGTGGCTGACAATATCCCCTTTGGCCAAAACTTTGGGGCAAATTTGATTAAAAATTTGCATTTGGTCTTATAATAACAGAGTAAAACTCCATATTTGTTCACCTGACACAGGTTCTACAGACTGGGCTGTGATAGGAGCAGCGACGGGAGCCTCTTTGATGGCTGGTGCGCTTCCTGGTGGAGGTTGACCTTCTGTCAGATTCTCGTTCAGTAGTTTCATCATCACAGTGAAGTCCCCTTGACTCAGTCCCACCTGAAATTACATTTAGAAGAATAAAACACAGTTTAAAATGGAAACAGACTTACCTGTAAGTCGAAGTTCAATTTACAGAAAGTCTGATTGGTTGTATTCAATTTCTTTTGTTCCAATTTTCTCTAAAATCCAATGAAAATACTGGATTTACTTTTGAAAATTCGAAATGACCAATCACATGTTTCAAAACTGAAAGGTTCCCATGATGCACTGGAGTTTCCCAATCTAGTTAAACCAAGAAGTTATATATAGAGAAATACTATCTAGTGGTGGAGCTATGAAATATTGTTGTGAGATATTTGCCGATATTATACGAGGTCCCATAAGAAGCCAATCACTACAAATTTCAGCTTTTCAGTTTAACATTGATTGACATGTACAGCGTTGCATGGTCAGTTTTTTTTGTATTCGAATTCGAGAATCCAAGGTATAATAAATATTCACAGCAACGGCGGCCATAGATCCAGTGATGTCCATCTCCGGATCGCTGTGGTACCAGCCAGCGGACAGGTTTCTGTTAATGCCCAGGGAGACCGTCACCGGCTCCAGCAAGGGGACTTCGGCCTTGACCTTGCCCTGGTTACCCAGCAGGCCCCTGGTGAATACAGCAAGGAAATTAAATGGAAATAACAAAATACAAAGGACAGAGGAGTGAAATCTGATGAAGTTCATTTAGACAGTGATGTAAGTGGGTTTTTGTGAAAAAACCCTGAAAATACTATCCTAACACTTTAGGCCGGGGTCCAGCTGAAAGCTCTGGGGTCCTAGATGGCTGGAGATGCATTCGAGCCAATTTCTGGCAAATAAAGTAAGAAAATAGGATTGGCAAGCCAATACCTTTCTGGTGTTGTTTTTTTTTTTTTTTTTGAGTAACCGAACACGAAGTGGCAAAATTGTCTATGGAAGAAAGGAGGCAGGACAATGCAGAAATACCACCCGAACGTATCAAAGTCAAACGATTGAATTGTTCTCGATATATTACGCATTCACAACATGGTTGGGACAGATGGATGGATGGAATTATAAAGATAAAGCTAACTGCAAATGGCATTTTAGCAAAGAAATGGCAGCATTAACATCAATTACTGTGAGGAGTTTGAATCTCACCTGGACAACTTCAAGGAGGTCAGTTCAATTTTCATCTTCTCCAGCACGGCAGGCAAGCCATCAGACGACTTGGCGCCAGCCAGATGGAAGCCGTTACTAAGTGTCAGCGTGCCAAAATCCACCAGCAGGACATTGTTCGAAGTGGAGCATTGTGGGACGACGATCACAGGAGCCTTCATTTGGACATCCAGAGCGACCCTCGATGCCTTAGCTTGGAAGTTCTGAGCCTGCTCCTTCGATTTCTCCGCCATTGTCTCACCTGCTTCCTTGAGTTTGTCCTTGGCTGTCTGGAACTTGTCCATGTAACCCTGGAAATGGTTAAGATCAAAATCCATATAAGGGAAAGTTTTTTTGTTACTTTGATGATTTTATAGCCAACGGTGATCAAATTCAGGCCTGCAAGTGGCTCACAGTGAAAATATAGCAGGAAATTTGCCAAAATATAGGAGAAATAAAAGAATTTTCCTAATAAAATATAGGAAAATATAGGAATTAAAGGAGTGTAAGACAGGTCACTACTACAAACTTGGTAGTTTTCTGGTGTTTAATCAAATTATTTTCAGTGAATGCGGTCATAGTGGTGGTGATTGAGGAGACCAGAACTACATTCTGCTGCTTGGTTCAAGAAATAGAGATGTAAATGTTGTCATATTTGGCAAGTGAAACGAGGCAAACAAATTATTTTGGAAATGTTTTTTCTCATGCCAGTTTGACTCATTTCAGAGTATTGGTGAAAGTTTTCACTAGAAAAAGTCAAAATATAGGAGGTTTTGAATAAAATATAGGAAACTATAGGAATAATTCAAAGATATAGGAAAATATAGGAAATAGCATGCAATTGCAGGCCTGCGATTTTTTTTTTTTATTAAGAAAATGGGTGGCTCACCATGAGATCATTGACGAACTTGTTGAGAAACGCGATCTTCATGCAGCCAATGGTGACAGCTACGCTGGTATCGACACATCTCATGTCCGCGTATTTATCTCCTTCTGTACCGTTATTATACGCAACAATGTCTGCCTTTAGAACCTCAGAGCCCTCTATTGACAAAATCTGAAAATTGCAGAACCTTTAAAAATCAGTACATATACTAAATATATTTGATCGTGTGAGAAAAAAGGAGACTTATCATCCATTAATGATATTTATAGAAACAACAGTCAATCACCTGATATCAAGGCAGTTCATTGGTCAATTCAAATATTCACACAGAAATCCAGGATTTTCATTGCACAGTTAAACTTAGTAAAAATTGGAAGGATATCCAGTTAATCATAGAGTTTATGTTCAGTTCAATTTAATTGACACAAGAAAAAAAAATTCACTGAAGTTCAATTTTATCGACCCAAGAATAAAATTCAAGGACATTTTAAGGCCATGAATAAATAATTGCATTTCCTTCGACCTTTCCAGATTCTCCCGATGCGATCGAAACCCTGCGAGTCCTGGATCAGGACCCACATTCCATCCCAGAGTAATATGTGAGGATGCGCCTAAGACATACCCGTGGGTAGACAGTCTTCGGGGCCGGATCGTACACTACCATATCTCTGAGGACGGCAGACACTGTAGTCTTGGACTGTTGGACACCTACGGTGGACTCGATACCTGTAATTACACAAAGTATTAGATTTTTCAGTTACATGTAAGATAACTCCACAGTGCCACATTTTTAATATTTAGACTCAAAACCTTTGTGAAAGGAAGAACTTAGAACTTACAACAATAGTCATAAATAAATAATAAGTGGTAAAATTATATAATAATTGTACATTTAGAGTTGTGAATTTACTTAGTTGTACGATGAGTTACCTACCCTTGATCTTGATATCGGTGATCAGTTTCTCATTCGTACAGATCGCGACACCAAAACTGTCCAATGTGGCCTTGACCTTTATGTCAATGATGTTGGGGTCCTTCGGCTTCACTTTCTCTGTTGAATAAAAATAAAAACAAATACTTAAATTAAAATCTAATGCAAAACATATCCAAAAAATTCCCGAAACAGACTTCCAGACTGCCCCGAGGCTCATGGAGATCTGGGGACAAGCAGTGTCCACCCTCTTGTATCACAGCGTGGCGAACCAATTTTCTCCGATTTCAAAATGTATGTCTTCAGAAACCTCCAAATATTCCCGCATGTCAAGTGATTTACGATGTCCAGAACTCTAGCGATGATAATTACTTATTTTTTGGAAAAAAATAACTTTTGTGAATATGCCCGCCTGACGTCACCGGCCCACATCTAGAATGGTGATGTCACTCAGTCAGTCATTGATAGCAAGACGGCTACTCACTGCTTGTTCTCGTATCTCAGAGAGTCTGGGAGCAAGGTACGAGTCTAACAGTACATGTAAGCTAATATCAGTGTTCCTACCCTTTGTGGAAGACAAAATTCCAGGACTTTTCCAGGTCCATACAACCTTTTTCCATGACCTTTAACTGAATTTTCCTGGACATTTTATAATACCTTTTACCAGGTTTCATTTAACAAATTCAACAATGTACATTAGAATGAAATGAATATGTATTTCAACTATCACGTTTCATACAGATCAGACTAGATCGAAGAATAAATTCAGTTTGTTAGAAAGAAATTCCAGTAATTAATTGTGGCAGATATTTTGGAGGGAGAGAGGACAATAAAATTCAAGGACTTTTCCAGGTCTCTTCACAAATATTGTCAGAATTCAAGGATTTCAAGGTCCTGGAATTTATTTTCTCAGAATTTCTCAGAATCCAGGAAATCCAGTACCCGTACCCTGTAATGTATCAACTGGAGTGAGTAAGTGAGTGAATATGATTCAATGTCGCTTTCAAATATATTCCAGTCATATCACGACATTGGGTCCTATCACGACGTTGGGTCCTACATGTATTCATTTTCATACCCGTGAACCCCACGGGTAGGGTCCTATTTCTTTTTATATCCGAGAACCCCCATGTGTAGGGTCTTATTCCTTTTCACACCCAGGAACCTCACAGGTGGGGTCCTATTCCTTTTCACACCAGGGTGCCCCAGTTCGTTGACTCTTACGACAAGCTGAGCGGAGACCTATTCCTACCATGACCTGGGGTGTGCACGACGACATCCCAGCTCAACCCCCGGAGCCCTGCGGGGCATACCAAGTGGAGACATGGATATCCTTCATATGCAACTAAGCATGTTATTCTTCACTACGGTAATCTCCCTAGTATAATCCGTGGCGTGTCCTACTCCTCCACTTTACTCACTGTCCTACTCCTCCTCCTCAACCTCCACTTTACTCACTGCACAGCAGGTCACATAGGTGTGGCGCGGGATGGGCTGGGGCGAGAGACCTGGGGTTTTCGCTACCTGAGATTCCATGGGCCAGGCTTTCACCCTACAGTAGAATGGGTCGACTGCGCATGCGCGATGAGTAGTGATATAGAAAGGGCACGCGATCTCCCTATCTCTATAGGTGTGGCGCGGGATAGGGTGGGCCGACAGACCTGGGGGTTTCGTTACCTGAGATTCCATGGGCCAGGCTTGCACCCTACAGTAGAATGGGTCGACTGCGCATGCGCGATGAGTAGTGCGCGATGAGTAGTATAGAAAGGGCACCCGATCTCTCTATCCCTTTTAACTAACCCATGGGGGTGAATGGACCCATGGGGGTGAATGAATCATGGGGTGAAATCCGTGGCGTATGAGGGTCGGCTCATGTGGGTTTCACTTCTCAATCCGTGGCGTATGAGGGTCGGTTCAGATCCCCTGGGGTGGGGACATGCCCCTGAGGGCAGTGGGTGGGTTCAATGAAACCTCATCTCTCTAATAATTTAATCCCCCTAATTCAATCACCCCAATATTGGGGCACAATTCGATCAGCTGTTCTGATAAAGGACCTTGTATCTTTAGATGGGTAAATGGCCCCAGGTCAGGTGCAATACAGAGTACCGAAATAAAATACTTCCACTACAAGAAATTGTTCAATTGGCATGAAGTACAACATTATATTGTTTACTCAGAAAAATTTCAAGGCACTGATTCTCATGATTCTTGAGTAACAGGGCCGTAAAGTAGTGCATTTGTGCAAAATAGTTGATTCTGAGGTGAAAACAATTCCTATTGTTCTCTGTAAACACACAAAGATAAATGATAATCAGAACCAGATTTGGTCTACGACTACGTATTGGAACAGCGAGTATGCTGTATCAGGCTGGTTCTGGTTATCGTTTATCCTCATATGTTTATAGAAAGAAATATGAGGAGTGTTTGCCTCAGAATTGGCGATTTTGCACGATAGCACTACTTATTGGCCCCGTTATTCGAGAATGATGAAACTCAATGCCTTGAAACTTTTTTGAGTATACAACATAATATCGTACTCCATGCCAACTGAACAATTTCTTGTATATGCAATCTTTTATATTTGGCACTTCTACCGCACCTGTTCTGGGGCCATTTTACCCATCTAAATGTACCTGGTCCTTAGATCACCCTCTAAAATCATCGAAATAATGGATTATTTGCATGATTCTAAACCATTTTGTCAACTTCCTGTTCTAATAAATTTGATCACCTCTGATTTTATACATGTGGTAGAAAGTTTCACTTCCTGTGATTGAATTATTGGAGGGATTACCATACGAGCCAAAATTACAGTAAGCTAATGTACGAATTACATGAATTAGAGAATTGAATAACCTCCATATGCATCCATACATATTATTCTTTACTACTGTCTGTCTCACATTATAACACAATGTGGTTCTCGTGGATTTATCAGTTAATATAACACATTAGCTGTCAAAACTCACAATATATCCCAAACTCTATCTGCGTAATTATTCGTCATCAAAAATATTTCCCTGGCATGAGAAATTGTTAAAAAGATCTCCAAAACTTGTCTCGTCCGAGAAACTGCATGCTGTATACCCGATCATGCCGACGACCGAGCAAGTCCATTTTCGCCCATAGGAGCTGGAGAGTGGTAGTGTGCTAGGGGAGATAATTCTTTCTTCTGCTTTCAGTGCGGGACGAGTTACTTCCCCTAGCGCACTGCCTCTCCTGTGGGTGAATATGGACTTGCCTGGTTGGTTTCACAGCAATGTACTTCGGTTGCTCGGACGATTTTTAACAATTTCTCATGTCAAGGAAATATTTGTGAGGACAAATAATTACACAGATAGAGTTTGGAATATATTGTGAGTTTCGACAGCTAAGGTGTTATATTAAGTAATAAATCCACAAAAACCACATTGTGTCGTAATGCGAGACAGACAGTAGTTGGAAATAGCCAGTACAAAGAAGCATACATTATAATGATGATAGTGTAGGTTGATCAGTTTTACATGGTCAGTGGGTGAGTGAGTGAATAGGGTTTAACTTCGCTTTCAACATTATTTCAGTCATATCGCGATGAACCAACTAAGCACCACCCAGCCAAGTTGTGTTCCTGCTGTCTCTCAGCCATGGATGTAACGGTGTCTACATACATGCAAATAAACAATAATGAAATCCCTTATGGTTGTGCCATGTATATAATTTAATCACCCTATCAAATTTCAAACACCTTCAATTTTGGGGACAAAATTCAATTGGCTATTGTAATAAAATTGATCAATTCATTTTAAAAATTGTGAATTATAAGAGGGATTCCCATACTTTGGAATACATGTAGCCAGTATAAAGAAGCATATAATATATAATAGATTGATTAGTTTTTCATGGTCGATCAGTTGGTCAGATATAGGTGTGATGGTGTACACAGGCAAACTTTCACCGTTCAGTACCGTTCAGTTCTGTACCAATTGGTACCGTTCAGTTTCCTGTTGGTAACCTCCAGGTAACTTGTTGGTACTGCACGGAAAGTTCAGGATTGGTACCATGAAGTCCTGACTGAACAGTACAGTGCAGTTACCAATCAGTCACCACTTGGTAGTATATGCCAGGTTCTTTCCAGTTACCAACCAGTGACTGATTGGTAACCAAGTCGTAGCTACAACGGTCCCAACTTTGTAGTACCATGCAGTTCTGACTTGAAGGCTACTGATCAGTTACTGGTTGGTGACCAATAGATTATACCATAAATGAAATGTGTGGTACCGTAACTGATTGGTGACCGGTTGGTACTGTTCAGTTACTGATTGGTGACCAACTTGACAACTGAACAGTACCACGAGGGGACCTTTCCTACCAGTACCAAGAGGTACTGGCAGGTAAGCAGAAATTGGTTGGTAGCCGTTCAGTAACTGAGCTGTAACCAAGCTGTAACTCAACTGGTACTGAAGTGTTACTGCATTGTTACCAACAGGTACCAAGTGTGGAAAATTGGGATGGTAACATAGCGGTAACTGATTGGTAACTGATTGGTAACTGCATGGTAGCCAATCAGTAGAAAATTCAAAGGATCCAATGGGTGACCAATCAGTACCCGGTTGGTTACTAGTAGGTACTGATCAGTTGAAGACTGAACGGTACCGCAAGGGGACCTTTCCTACCAGTACCAATCAGTTCCCCACCAACCAGTAGCCAACCAGTTACTGAGTGGTACTGGTTGGTGACGGTTTGCCTGTGTATATATATACATGCAAATAAAAATAAATAAATAAATCTCTCACAGCCTTCATTCTAGAAAAGACAACGAAAAGAACATTCCAGATGATACACTTACTTTTACGCGGTTTTGGCTTCTCAGTCGTTTTGTCTTTTTCTGCCTCATCTTTTAGTGGCTCGACTGATTTCACCGCTGATGTTGAAGATGTGGCGGCAGGCTGTAAGCTCTGTGCGAAATCCATCAGGCTCAGAAGTGCCCCCTGGTGTAGGAGGAGTTCGAGGGACGAAAAGTGAACCGTGATTGTCTGCTCTGTGTTGGCGTAGACTGTGAAAAATTCGGGGCCATCAGCTTTCGCCTGGAAGAAGAGTGAATTAATTTAAAGTTGAAAGATTACTGATCTTGACAGAGCTTCGATGAGGTTGATTTGGAACCGATGAACAAACTCTTTCCCCTTCCAATACAGATCTTTTCAAGACGAAGTGTAACCGTCATTGACCGTGGCACTTGTCTATCTCGGAGGATTCAAAGGCGGATTGCTACAGTGGGAGAGAACTTGCTCTGCCTCTTTTGACGATCAGAGATGAGGTTAACAACGTCATACTTCGAGCGTCCTGCACCATCTGCGGAACGTCAATGCAGAGAATGGAACAGTTTTGTAACAATGTTGCATTGCAGACGCGGCTTGGTTGTTCGCATGATAACGCTACAAGTTCTGACATGCTTGTGGCGCTGTGCACTGTAATAACATATAATGACAGAGGCCCTCATGCTCCCCGCTAGCAGGCAGACCAGTTATGGTGGATTATATTCACTATCCACTACAATTGGCGCTGCTGCCGCGGGGGCCATGGACCTCAATGGTCGGGATATTTTTGGTCGATGATATCTCATATCATTGATGAAGAGTATGATTTGAAAATGGAGATATCGCAGATGAGCTTCACATAATCTAATACAGCGGATATGGCACCCATATTGGATTATGCACATCCACAAAACATAATACCAACTGTCCTCTAACCAATGTCCATGCACTCCCCAAGTTTGAAGTAGATTGGTTGAATCGTTCTAGAGTTATTGTCCAGACAAGATCTAAATGCTGAAAATCTAAGATGACTGATGGTGGCCATCTTGGATTACACAGGTAACTGAAAAGCAATGACAACTGTCCTCACCGATGTCAAGCCAAACTGCAAGTTTGAAGTCGATCAGTCGAATTATTCTAGAGTTGTTGTCCAGACAAGATGCAACTGCTTAATATGCAACATAATCCAATATCGCTGGTAGATGGCAGCCAAATTGGAGTATGCTCGTTCATGAAACACAATCCTAAGCGGGATCAAGGGACTCCCCAAGTTTGAAGTAGATCAGTTGAATCGTGCTTATAATCCAATATGGCTGACGGCGGCCATATTGTATTATGCACATTGCTGAAAAACAATACCAACCGTCCTCTCACCGATGTGAAGGCACTCCCCAGGTATGAAGTAGATCGGTTGAATCGTTCTCAAGTTATTGTCCGGACAAGATCCAACTGCTTATAATCCAATATGGCTGACGGCGGCCATATTGATTATGCACATTGCTGAAAAACAATCCCAACTGTCCTCTCACAATGTCAAGTTGATCGGGTTAAATCGCTTCACGAGTTATTGTCCGACAAGAAAATCTTACGGAATTACGGATACCTGGTAAAGCGAAACCCCCCGCCCTACAAAGTAGCGGGGGACAATAAGACTGAAATTGTTAACAGGTAAAGCTGTAAAACAAGAAAAAAGTTATAAATTCTATAATTTGGAAGATTATCTTGGATATGACGTAAAGTTGCAAATTAAGTATACAGTTACACTTTTAAAAGAACATTTCACCCCTTTGAACTCAACGAAGAAGCAGAAGTAATTGAAGATAAAATCATGGAAATTTCAAACATTCTTTAAAAGTTATTAAATTATACTTGTGATCTGTGACTTTCACTTATGCACTCAAAATATTCCACAGCAGTATTTCCCGAAATGCTTTAACATCTTCAAAGCCATTCAGTTTTCTACATGTAGTATTTCCTCAAAACCCAATATTTCTTGATATTTGCAGTGCTTCTACGTAGCATGCACGCCTGATGCCCAACCTGGGGCAACGCCATGAGCAACTCCCATGGTTTCGTTTCTCCCGCAGCTCACGATTCCGATATCAGGACAACCCTGTTAGCCATTAGATCACATGTACACTGTAATTCCAGTAACTGGTGCAATGGGAGGGTTACGAGATTAGAAGAGATATTTGCTTAAATCATTTTATATTACTTTTAACGTACCTTCAAATAGTTGACAGTGAGGAGTTTGAAGTTCTTATCCTGGGTGGCAGGAGTGTTCACCAAGTTGATAATGGGACCTTCTCTTTGGTGGCTAGAAAATAAAACAATATATCGCAGTTGAATTACCATTGGTCAATAAATATCCTTAGACTTCTCGACAATAGATGAGTTAGCTCTTTCATACATTTATAATTGTATGTTCATCGGGCCCAAACCAGGCCTCGTTTTTCATCAAACTTCATGGGGAATCTGCCCATTGAAATCTATGGGTATCCAGAATGATTGTTGCTAGGGCTATTCCAGGAAAATGTATATTTGGGGGGGGCGAGGCACTCATGTATTTGGGTTATGGTTCACCAATTTCCCCAATACTCCGCATGTACATTTTTCAGGACAGCCATCTTTTCTGGTACCCCATGTGGTCGCCATCTTTAATTTACCCATGATCCTCTGCTCGGGGGTCATGCAAATAGACTCAAAATGACCCCAATATAATAAACTATAAAGTCACGGAGTTTCAGCTCTTCATTTTTTGTCGTTCTGGAGATAGCGCATAAAGTTTGGTAGGGGACCATTTTCCCAAGGGTTGAGCAACACTGTTCAGATCATGTATATACCCGAGAGGCTTCTGACAAAATTTTTGTCTCTATTTTAGCAGGGAGCTCAGGGTAAGGTGTTAAAAGACAGGGAAATTCTCAGGTTCAAAGGGTTAAAGTATTTTGAACTTTGATAAACCAGAATCCTTCCAAAACCGACACTATAATCTGGTCCCAAGCACGGTCGGTATACACAGGTTACACTGTAATAATCTGAACAATATTTCTGATCAAAATGCAAATACATGTACATCGACATAACATGCACTATACATGTATACTAAATTCCTATATATTTCACAGGACTGGTTTACATACTGACAGTACACATGCATATCGTAACATGCAAGATACACAGAACGAGGCCAGTTAAATAAAGGGAGGTAATAAAGACAGTTGTGGTATAAAATTTGAATGTTTAATGACTATTCTTGTGGAGTAGTATATAGACTAGAAACCTCATCACCAGAGTCCAAATCCTGAACCAGTTAGATAGAAAGGAAATAGGAAAGCGGTCAATATCTAAATATTGAGATCAAGTTCGAGAGAGCGAGTGGAGAGAATCAGTTTAGACCACCCTTTCAAACTGCTACATCCTGTTTATTGTCCCAGATTGCCCCCGGTATATCATACAGATGTATTCTTTTATTTTCTGGTATAAATTGCAGGAGCCTTTGGTACTCTACTGGAGTACACCAAAGATGTCAAACACAGTCAACCAGATCACCAATAACTCAAACTGGAGGAGCTTTCAGAAAATAAAAGAGGCATGTCAGGCCATAAAAAATCAACCCTAATATTGAAAAAATGCTGCTGCATCGATCACAGACTGTAATATTACCTATGGTATTCCTTTAATAATTCAATTGCCCTATTAGAATTCAATCACCCCCAGTTTTGTGGACAAACTTCAACCAGTTGTTCTAATAACTTTATTCACCTCTGATCTCATTAAAATAGCCAAGAAATATTGAATTATTTGCATGATTTTAGATCAATTTGTTAACGTTCTGTTTTAATAAATTTTATAACCCCCTGATATTTCGAGAAGAAAGTTCACTTCCTGTGATTGGATTATTCAGTGCTCCAGATAATTTTATTTTTGGATGCGTACTGTACTCCTCCATTTTTTTTGGAGGAGTATTTCTCACTAAAGGAGTATCAAAAATTCTATGAAAAAAATCAGTAAACTCATTTTTTCCGCGAGTCCCCACCTGCACTTTCCGACTCGATCACGAGCCATGGATATTTTGAAATCCACTCCCGTTGAGTGCCTTCATTCAACTCTGTGCCCGTGTGCAATATTTTTGAGGAAGTTTTACTCGCACACTCTTCCACAACATCGTTAATAATGTCATCAATTGTCCGCCGGACTATGTCTTGCGCGGTCTCTTCCTCTGATTTTATAAAAAAAGGATGTACTTTTACGTGTTCCTGACATTTACCGCGAAGGGGGAAAGTTGCTGATCATCTGACAAGCAATGGCTGATCACTATAGCCACGCTAAGGTAAACTCTGGTAGTCTCCAAGCACGGGTATTCCTGATGAACTAAATATTATCTAAGTAAAAGACCTCTGCCGAAAGATTTTCTCCCTTTGCATGTAGGCAGCGATCGAGACGAAGTGGTTTCAATTCCTCGTCGTTGTTTATGAGAAATATTACGCATTGATCAATGTGATGAAGCATATCAGCCATTCATTGGGCATATTTGGTACTCCCTATTTTACACTTGCATGCGTTTTTAACCTTTTTGTATACATAAATTACGCCAATATGCAGCTTATCTGGAGCGCTGTTATTAAAGGAATCACCATATTTTTTTGAATTTTACTTAGTAAATGGCAACGATTTACTTTCAAAATATTGAAAGGAAAAAAAAAAAAAAATGACCTCCCCCCCCAGAAAAAGATCAAAATAAAATAAATTTTCTAGAAACACTTATTAATTTCGTAAGACCTAAAGGTACAGGAATGACTTGGGTTAAGGTTTTTAAGAAGAATCCACTCCCCATATACGGGAAGAAGGGAAGAAATGAAAGGGTAGGGGGAGACATTCGCCTCTATGTGGACCAGTTGAAATGATGAATGATACACCATACACCAGAATTTACCTGACTTTTGGTACGCTGGTCAGTGCAAAGGAAAATAAAGACAAACACATATGACCAAAATATAATGAGTAGTCTCTTGAGCTGGCTGTTTGATAACAATACAGGTGACTGTTTGATGATCAAACAGAACTTTGCTCTGCTTGGCCTAAATCTGAAACAAACCTACTATGTTTAGACCAGGCAGGAGTCTGGCCTGTATTATTAATTTCTTCTCACACAAGTTTAGCCAAGTGATAGAGTTCTTACACCTTCCAAGGACTGAAATTCCATGACTTTCCATGACGTTTTATGGACAAATTCCCAGACTTTCCATGACTTCCACATACGGTAATTCCTCTAATTAATCGATCACCAGAAGTGATATTAGTGGTATTAAAAATGAGGGGTGAACGATTTATTGCAACTGATTGAAAATAAAAAATTTACATGTAATTTTTACATTTTTAAACTAAAACTTACCTTACTGACATATGCGTTCGTGTGCAAACACGGATTAACAAGTAAAGAAATTAAAACAATAGCACAGTTCATTTCCCGCCTAATCACCCACGCCAGCATTCAATCACAATAGATCTTCACTTCTTTACTTGGCTAGCCAGCTGTAAAGATCGGGGGTCAAAGCTCCAGTGTTTTACGGAAGGATTTACGTTTAACAACGAGTAAAAAACATCGTCTAAAAATGCGGTGATTCGCAAAAGTTGGAGAAATGAATCTTGGATCATCAAGTGCTCAGTTTCCAATACCACAGCTTGTGACAACCGTGTCCGGGATGGTAGAGGTGATTCGTTTCAAATTTTACTTACGTAAGGTGTGATTCAATACAATCCAGCTAATGGCAGTTTTAATACTCCAGCATCAGCAGAATTAATACCCTGTTATCAAACACGATCTAGTTAAAACGATCGGTGGTTTTTTGCCAAGTGCTTGTTTGTAAACTTGCTTAAAGGGAAGGGAGGCTACTCTATTCAATAAATGATTCTGATTTTCCCTTGCAAACAAAATTGACTGAAAATCGGGGGCGATTTAATTATTACAATTCCCGATCATATATGTATTTTCCTCCAAAAATCGGGGGGATCGATTTCCGATAGGGTAATCGATTTATTAGAAGAATTACCGTATTCACTGATATATATCAGATTATCAACACAAGTTGGGTTTACGGATAAATGACAGATCCAACCCGGCCAGTAGATACATGTAGGATTTACAATGGGTGTAGAAACGAAAAATCTGTTACTCAAACCAAAGAGGCCAGAATTCACAAAAATGTACGAACCATGGAAATTCAATGAGAAAGTTTTCCATGAGCGCTGACAAAATTCAGTGACCAGAGACAAAATTGCATGTCTTTCCATGAGTTGTCACCAGTCGATGAATATTGATCTGGAGTTTACTTCAAATTAGACAGTTTTTTCCCCACTTCTTTCAGGTAAGTGATTAAAGTGATCGTAAACCCTCAAGTAAAGTTTCCATCGAATGAAAGACCATTGCAAACAGTGTGGGAAAATATTTATTGTAATTTTTTACGATTTTATTACACAGAGTAAACTGCAAATAAAGCTTGGTATTCTATGGTGGTCTGTTGCAATCATATTTAGGTCCAGTGACGTCACACTGCCTTTCAAACTGTGTATGCACTTTCTAATGCTTGATTCAAGCTTAAGGTGTGTACACTTTGAGTTTCAACACAGACTCACTGTTCCAATGTGCATGTTTCACCAAAACCTGGAAGATGCTAACTCGTAAGGGTCAAGTCAATTTGAATATTGCATTTAATTTCCCCGATTTTGGTGAAACATGCACATTGGAATAGTGAGTCTGTGTTGAAACTCAAAGTATGCACACCTTAAGCTTGAATCAAGCATTGCATGGAAAGTGCCTACACAGTTTGAGAAATATATGTATTAAGCCAGTGTGATGTCACTGGACCTAAATATGATTGCAACAGACCACCACAGAATACCACGCTTTATTTGCAGTTTACTCTGTGTGATAAAAGTGTAAAAAATTACAATAAATATTTTCCCACACTGTTTGCAATGGTCTTTCATTTGATGGAAACTTTACTTGAGGGTTTACGATCACTTTAAGTAGGACTTTAATGTCACTTTCAACAATTTTTCAGTCATATCATGATGACCTAGTCACATCATCCCGACACTGGGCCAACCAATCCTTGACCTATACTTGTCAAGACTGGATTCAGTCCCGGTTTCATAATATATATTTAGGGGTAATGAAGGGAAGTAGCTCTGCCTAAAGAAATGGTTGAAACAGGGACTGGACGCCATGTCACAAGGGAGCTAACTTTGCAAGAAAAAGTGCCCAGTATATTGTGCATTTTTTGCCACCAATGAAAATTCTGTATTTTGTTCTCGCTCCCCACTCTAAGGATTTGTTTGATTCATTCATATATACACGCTGGAAGCAATGCACTCATTTGACGTCAACAATGAGAATGAGGTTACCTGTGGTGATGTCAGCAATGAGAATGACGTTACTACAGTGTATGAATGAAATTGTTACAATTGTTGCGACTAAGGTAAAAAATATGTCAATCATTCAGGCTAGCCATGCCTCCAAATCGAATCTTTACACCACGACACCCATCAAAATGTCCAGTCTCTATTTCATTTTTTCCCCCAGATTGTATTTTCCATTTTTTTTTTCTTATATTATTTATTGTTTTTTTTTATTAAATGTCATTTAGGTATTATTGATAAATAGTACATATGAAATAGAGACTCATCCAGTCTAATACCTGTTCTGCTGAGTGCCAAACGAGAAAGATAAAAGTTTCATATTTTTAGTTTTCATTTGTACTTCTTTCTGCACTATACCTGTATTTGTTTCGACAAACTAATTAATATGGTCTATCCATCATATGTACCAGCAGCAAATCACTGCTAAATTGCATGTGCATATTAATTACGATTTCTCAATTAACATACCTGTAACGAGTTTGTTGTTTATCAGCTGAGTCCGCAAATCTTCACTGTCTATAAACAGGGGATCACAAGGGAGACAACAACATTATGACATGCAAATATAGCAACCAAATACGAACAAGCAATGAAGGTCAATATACATTTAACAGGTGAAAACAATCAAGATTAGCATGCCTATGGCAAGGCGAAAACAATTGTCTTTTGTTTTTGGTTGTGGCCATGCAATTGCAGGGCTTCCAATTTTTTTATTTTTTTTTTATTCAATATTAAACTTGGTCAACAGGGACAATGCTCGGAATTTTGCAGTCGAAAAACATGATGCACAAGAATCGAATTGACAAGTTTATTGACCAAAAACAAAAAACTTTTCGCCCAGGCTAAGACGGTATACATGGTCACAGTTTGACGAAATTGATATTGAGGGAAACAATAAAAAGAAAATATCTTAAATAATCTTATATTTAGAACAGTTTAATAGTCTGGATTCAAATGAGACAAATATCAATGGAAAAAAAAATAGGAGAGCTAGAGAATTAGAATTTCATTTCTGCTAAGTTTCAAAGTCTTCGGGTCTAATTCAACAGAACAGAAGTCTTGAATGAAAAATATTAGCTTCCCTACAATGGCTGTGTTTCAGCCATACATTAACTTTCTTTCTTCTGCCATATGAAACTGTTCCAAAGATTATTCAAAATATTATTTCTCATACGGCCATAAAAAGTTAATTAATTGTTTCTCAAGTGGGGGTTTTTTTTTCAGGAGCGGGCGGGCGTTTTTTTTTTTATTTTTTATTTTTTTTTCAAGGAAGGATGCGGGCGGTTTTTTATCTTTTTTTTTTTTTTTTTACAAGCCGGGAAGACCATATATGTTTAAACACACACAAAATGAAATATTCTATGAAATAAATGCAATTTTCACTCAAACTGGACTTCTGTTTTATATTGTGATATCCATTGTTTAATGTCATGGATGGGGGGGTATGAGGAATCAGATGATGCAAGATGAAATCATATTCAAAAAAATAAACTGTTATTGATCCAATCCAGTTTCTTGTACATCTATTTTATATCTAAGAAAATGGCCAAACAAATCAACTGCTTCTCCGATTGTGGCCTGAAGTGGGATGGAATCTCCGTCCTGGTTAGATTTTCCAATTGTACACGATATCGCGTCGTCGAAATCTGGACATCGGGTGATACCGGTCACCTCGTTCAGGACCTCGATCACGGTGGCACTTGGGCTAACCTGTATAATTGTCCAGTCCTTCAGCATGTTAACCGCCCCACGTTCTCGACATTCAGCAATGTATGCTGAAACCAGCATTGTGAAAACGGATACAAAATGCGGTAAAAATACAATCACAAATTTCATTTCATTGGACCCATTTCCGATGAATTGTTTAAACTAGGCAAAGAGCATAATGAAAAGCATAACCGAAGCTGGAACCGGAGACTAGGATGAAAATATTTCTTTAATTTACAGCCTTTCGTGTTGAAATGTGCACAATTTATGACGAAGATTTTAATAAATAATGTTATGATAAATATACTATTCGCTATTTATCAAATTACGATAACGGAGAAGCGAAATTTACATAATAAAAACATATCCGGTTCCGCTTATATTCAGGTCTGATTTTTGTATATGCGCAGTTTGGTTTGAAACTGGAACGAGTTCGCGCAACTGCCGGTTGTAAACTATTTTGTGATCGCTGTACGTATTAAAGCATTTTTCTTTTTCACAAACATAGTAAAACACCATTTTTGGGAAACGAATCTATAGACATTACAACGAATAAACACAGTTTACAAGCACATTCACACATGCAATAAAAAGAATGGGAGCGGACAGTATGCCAGGGATGCGGCGGATTTTTTGGAAAAAAAAGTGCCCAGCGGGAGAGAAATCGAGGATGCGGCGCCACTTGAGAAACAATTAATTAACTTTTTATGGCCTTATTTGTCCAACTTGACTCAAGCTACATTTTGCTCTAGATTATTTGAAGTTTCAAGAACTAAATCATGAGACAAATGAGGGACATTAACAGATACTGACAGGGATTCAATGTTCACTAACCAATTTGGGAATTTTCAAACATGGAAATTCCTCCAGTACTTCTCTCGTCGTTTTCTCCAAAAGGAACTTTTTCCTGTGAAAGACAGTCCTCTTCATTTTATCCTCCAGAATATCCAGGTTAGGCCTAGCCTTTCCCACTCCTGCCTGGATCATTCTGATATGGTTGGCTAGGGTCCTTTCATCTTCTCCAACATCTCCATCATCTTCTGGTACCTGAATATATACATGTAGTTCTATCACAGGGGTCAGGTAATTTAACAGGTAATTTGACAGGTAATTTTTGAAAGAGACAGGTAGAGAAATAATGTACAGGTCTTCAGTTTAACAGGTAACCAATAATTGTTTTGTGGAGTTCAAAATATATCTTTGACAAAATTCATTCAAATCAACTAATTAGTTCATGAAAACAAAGTGTCAAAGTGCAAAGCCATATTGTGTGTATTTGGGCCACTACGCATGCGCAGTTACACAATATGGTGTCTACCGTAATATGGGCCCAAATACACACAATATGGCGTCTACCGTAATAAGGTCAGGGTCGATGTGAAAATGGTTCGTGTACAGCTAATCACCAGCACCGGAAACTTTAATTAAAGCGACAAGCGTGGAAAAGAAGGAATCAGCTTCCCGAAAGTAACAGGTAAGGAGCATCAAAATGAACTATTATATGGTACGGGTTATACCACACGGAGATCCATACATGTCGTCTGTGACTATCAACCGAAGGCGTTCTTGACAGGAACAGTTGTGGCTAGAGCTGGCCAGTGATATGCTAATACGGTACCCTACACATACTTTTTGCAGGAGGCTGTATTTATTAATTATCATCATAATTATTAACTCACCAGCCCCAAGCTCATGTGAGACATTGATATAATTCAGCAACTACAAATGAAGTGGCGGAATTCCCTATAGGCTATTACCGAAGAAAGGGGGACTGATCAATTCCCTATAGGCTATTACCGAAGAAAGGGGGACTGATCCACAGTTGCCTGGCCTGTGGGATATTGGATGGTTGATGTCTACGTATAAATTTTTTCAATAATTTAGGAAATTTAATAAATATATATATATTTTTTTTAATCTTTTTTTTTTTTTTTTAAATATTCTTTCTAAGTGTATGTCTCTTTCATCTTTGGCTCAATTAAAGTAAATGTCGAGCCGAGTTACTACAGTTTTTAATTATCTACTGTACCATACCCTGTCCTCTATGACATAGAATAAAAGAGAAGTTGGGAATAGAACCGCTCAACACGGTCATTTCAAAACATTCTCAAAATAGAACGAAAGCCTACCTTTCCAAATGCCATCCGTTTTTTACTTCCCAAGTGGACCAACCTTCAGAATATATGTGCTTTGAATTATCTAAACCTCGAAATTCATTCTTTGCGCCAAAACATGGCTTTTCAAACTTTTAGCCAGCTCTCCGGCCAAAAACACTTCTGGCAGAATTTTAAGGACCGGGCTATACAATATTGTCAGCGACGATTGGTCAAAATTATCCCCAAAAGTCAGGGGCAGATAATCCAGTGGGCGGGAGATGACCTTTGGGGATAATTTCGATCAATTCATTGTCGCTGATAATATTGTAAAGCCCGGTCCTTAAAATTCTGACGGAAGTGTTTTTGGCTGAAGAGCTGGCTAAAAGTTTGAAAGCCGTGTTTTGTCACGAAGAATGAATTTCTCTCCTCAAGGAAAGGTTTAGATATTCAAGGCGTATATATTCCGAAGGTTGGTCCACTTGGGAAGTAATAAACGGATGGCATTTGGAAAAATAGGCTTTCACTCTTTTTTGAGAATGTTTTGAAATGACTGTGTTGAGTGATTCTATTTCCAACTTCTTTTTTATTCTATGTCATAGACATGATAGAGGAGAGGGTATGGTAGATAATTAAAAACTGTAGTAGGCCTACATGTAACTCGGCTTGACATAGGGAATGACTTTAAAGATGTAATCAGCCTCAAAATGGATGGATTTTGTATACTCTCCCCTATGGGCTATTTTTCAGCAGGGAAGATTACCAGAGCATCATATGTATTATATTTGATGATGGTGGGATCGCCATATACAATGAATGCAAGAATATCTTGTCAGAGAAATTTGAAACTCTGCCCGCTTCGACGGGTTTTCTGTTTCGCCATTGAGTGTGTGTTGTACGCAGAGAGGAAAATGACGTCACCCACAGTGACGTATGAGTGACGAAGCGACGCTCAAGAATTTGAATGCTGCACAGCTGCAGCCATGGGATAACGTCATGGCTCGTGCCTACGGTTCGGTAATGTCGCATAGCATACGTTGGTAGAATGCACCACACGTGTATATGCTTGTTGACACGGCCTTGGAAAAATAAACGGCATGCTGTTTATTTTTAAAGATCAACTCGTTCTATTTTCTCGTGAATGGTACACGTGTAGAAACAAGTTTAGTTTTTTTGTGGTCAAATGTGTCTCATTTTGTACCTGTTGTCACATATGTCACTTTCGCTGACTTTGAGAGAAATCGATTTCAGCCCACATTTGAGGCTGATTACATCTTTAATTGTTGTTGTTGAGACAAAGATGAAAGAGAAATACACTTAGAAAAAACAAAAAAATCGATTTAAAAAAGACATATATATATATTTATTAATTTTCATAATTTATTGAACAAAGTTAAACGTTGACATCGACCATCCAATATTCCACAGGCCAGGCAACTGTGGACTGGTCCTGAGATCAACGACAGTTACACACCACAGAAGTCACGTGGTGCTTCATTGTTGAACCGGACTCCTGCCAGGGAATGTTTTCACGCAAGCAACTCGGAACAAAAGACAACATTTGAATAGTTTGACACAGTTGGTTGAGCCCATTCAAGATCACCATTTTCGTTGAAGTTTGAGCAGCGGGATAAATGAAGTAAAACATTTCAGCCCTCCAACTTTATCGAATTTCGCGCCCCCATCCCTGTGCGTCACATTTTCACACGCTGTGACCGCTAAGCTTTGCCCTCGTTACGAGGGAGGGAAGCCGATATCCCAATTATAATTCGTCCATTCTAGTTACGATTTCTTAAGACAGTACTATTCTCACTTGGAATTAAATAAACTTACCTTTAATCAAGTTGATTGATCAGAAAATCTCCGAAATCCACACTGCCCAAATGTACCGGGATCAAACTCTGCAAAATGGCGGCTTGAGTGGATCACGTGACAACATTTTCGCGCGTACTAATACGTGCCACAAAGAACCATTTTGATGTGAAATGGTACTCTGTGAAGAACCATCGCGTGACTTCAGGATGAAAATGGTTCTATATAGAACCATTGACGTTGTTGAAGAACCATTTTAGAACCCTTATTTCTCTAGTGAAGGTGCCTATAGCTCCGACAGGGAAGCTCTTATCCGAAATATCCAGTAGAACTATAATTTTAAACACAAAACTTCTTTGATTCAACGGCAATTAACTTGTGCATATAAGGAGATACAGATTATCCTTGTTTTGAATACCCACGAACAAAATAATTCTAGAAATGAAGGCAACCTTGCTTCCTTGTCTAAAAAATGAATTAACTGGTCTTTACGGTAGTTTGTTTGTGTTTCACTTCATCGGTCTAAACAAATGAAATAATGAGTATTCTACGGCTCCCTCGTACTACTTGGTTTATATGTGTTTCACTTCAGCGGTCTGGAGAAATGAAATAATGAGCCTAAAACGGCTCCCTTGTAGATCATTTCATTGCAGAAAGAGTACTATTGATGAAGTCTGTCAATTATGGAGAATCTGCTAGTTGGATATAAGATAGTATATTACGATTTGGTATTCCAATACAAAGGCTTCCCTCAGTAGAAATGTTCGAAGTTTAAAAAAAATTTGAAGTGTGCTTGTGTGTTGGTCGTGTACATTAATTTAATTGTCAGGGAAATCTGATACGATGTATCTTTAAGAAGTAAACCAATTTGTGAATACTGTATACTTGATTACTCCCAGACCAGATTCACTGGTCTTAGGGGTGAAAATAGAATTGTACAGTGGTGGACAGGATGTCAGGTACATTCTTGTTTTTGATGTCTGGTGGTGAGAATCGAATAGGTGCTAAATTATTACGTTATGTAGGCAAAATCTCCTAAGCACACATTTCTCAAATTTGATTTTAATATTGAAATCGTTAAATACACTACCAGTATTCATTATTTATTAACTTCGTTTTCGTCACAATCATTTCCAATATGTAACTATACGGAATGAGATCCACATTATTTAAAGAATTTATACGGAGGTAGAAAACGAAAATCATATAAAAATCACGTGCTTGGAGTATCTCCAAAAGGAGCCCTATCGATTGGCTATCGGCATGGGGAGACCTGTTTACAATTGCCAGTCTTCCAGTTTTGATCGTGGATATTCTCTGTACTGTCTTCTGTTAGGGAAATGTTGAGAGTTAAACATCCAAATAAGTAACAGTATTTTACGATGCTGTGATTGAAGACCGTGGGGTCGTCAAGAAAGTTTAAACCCACGTGGCACAGGACGAGTGTGACACAGCGGGAGTTTGCTAAGCGGTAATAATTCGACAAAGCCGATCTCGCCAAGGAAGCGGTCTATTTCTGTTGGGGTTTTTTGACATAGTTTAGGCCAAACATAATCCATTGTCTTTGCGAATGGGATTTTATATAATCTTAGGTGTCAATTTCATTATAGCCGAGTTATAACTTATTGTTTTGTCGAACATATTCTCAATCTAACAAAAGACAAAACATGAATTCGCCCAACTTGTCTGACCGTATCATGTTTGGTGAAAGAGTATAGGCTGACGCGCCGTTCTAAAACAATCCGCGTATGGTACGCGGAGGGTCCGTGGATGATGGTCGGATGATCCGTGGATGATACGCGGATGATCCGCGGATCATCCGCGTATGGTCCGTGGATGATGGCTGGAGGATCCGCGTATGATTTTTGAAATCATCCAGCCATCATCCGCAGACCCTACAGCTATCCTACCGGTAGGATCCAGTCACCATCCGTGGACAATCGGGAACTGGAAAGTGGGCGTACTGTATAAGGATCTATTCTAGTCTAATCTTCTCCATTGCGTGGATTACTGAGCATGGTAAGAATATTTTCGGTATCCTGTAATTTTGTCGTAAGTCCTGTAAGTTTTCATGATTTGCCTCTCTTGCTAGGTATATTTTGAATGTGGAGTGTTACTTTGGCCATATTAGGAAATAGTCATTGCCTTACGAAATTGCATTGAACGTCTCGTATTTCATTCCTATATCCATTGACCTTTCCCTTTTTACATCACCTGCATTTAGCATTTGTAACCTTCTGAAATGTCGACTTCATCTGCTTGATGTATCGGTAAGGAATTAATTCTGCAAATTACTAGAAAGTTTCACATTTTATGAGTTACTTATTTCCCTTCACATAAATGTCCCCATTTACATGAATGATACATTGCGCATAATTCCGTTTATCGCCACATATTTAATCGGACATATTAAAAAATTAAATGCAGAAAATTTGACAATCCCATACCTGATGCAAGTGATACATTATATCGGTGCACGATAAATTAACACCGAACTGATGCAAGAGAGAATATCTTTGATCTTGGCACTGGTGACGTCGAATGTCGCAAAGATTTTCTGACAGCATGGTTATGGATTTCTGAACATGCACAACAACTCCCCCAAAATCCTACCCCCAACTGTTGCCATATTGCAGAACAAGGCAAATCTACCGGTTAAATGTTCTCACAGTGAATGGTAGCGTTTTGTTGAATGGGGAGGAATATAATCCATGGAAGTATATTAAATTCATTTACAAATATGTATGAAAATTAAAATATAATATGTGTCCTTCAGATGAAATACAGCTGCACAATTCCTCTGAAGAAGACACCGACTCCTCGGATGAAGACACGTACTAGTACATTCACGCATGAGCAATGTAACTTGTTGGAGAGAAATGTCCCTGTACGTTAAAAGGCAACAAAGATGGTGGGCAGTTCGGCTAATGTTTATCCGCCTGATATTTTTCTTCTCAATGTTCAGCAACATCGGTCTGGGGAGAATGGTGTAGGGAAAGTGATTTTTGAAGTTGCAAATATATGTTGCAAATTCCAAATAACTTCATAAATAATTTCATTCTACATATTATACTGTCTTACATTGCTAATTTTAATGATGGATCCGAAAAAACGATCGATACACTGGTTCGCGAGGTTGTCTTTTGGTCGGCCCTGATTGGTAATTAGTCTGACAGAATTAGCGATCCAGTGGTCACTCTTCGTAAAACAAAAGACAGGTGGCGCAACTTGTCACTTCCGGCAATTCCAACGAGGTGGATTCGCCACAGCAGCCCAACACAGGTATGAGAGCAAACCAATATGAGTCAAGCGAGAGATAGAACAGACTGTTACTTATTCAGTACTAAAACGGGTGACATTTCACTTCCTGGATTTACCGCATACCCATTTCTCCCTAGGAGAGCAGGAACTATCAAACACAAACCAGGTGACGTCATAGTTCTTCTAGGTAAAACAAGCGCATGTGCGAAGCGTATGCGAAGAATTAATAGAAACAGTCTCTTGTGGAGTGATTCGGTGGCCGAGTGGGCTAAAGAGGTCGGCTGTCGGCACGAGGATCGGGTGTTCGAGTCCCCACTTAGGACAGTCTGTAGTAGCAGTCGGTTGGCTGGAGATGGAGTGCTATCATAGCTCGGATTCGATAATCTTTGTTGAATTCGTATTGAGAGATGAAATGGTGAGTTAAAACGATGTAATAAATGTGAAATATGGTTGTTCAGTCGAGGAACACGAAAATGCACAATTTTTAGCGAGTCAGGCGAACTAAACGCGCCAAAAAAAGTCGGTCGCGTTAGACTTTTCTGAGAGACAATTTGTTGTTGTTGTTGTTAACGTATTGTTGTTCACATTCGCCATCCACTTGTCTATCTTCACGGACCCGAAACTTAGTGAAATATCCCAAATGGGATATACAAGTCTATCCCATCGAGAGATGCTTATAAGAAGCTAATAAAGTCTGCTTATCTTCTGGCAGTAGATGGGCAACCGCTGTCCAGTTTCAGAACTATTGTGAATGCCCAGAAGGCCAATGGTGTGCCACTTCAGGGCTTCGTGTTTAGAATTAGTGCGCGAGCTAAAAATAGCTCACATCAAAATATTTAGGAGAGGGTATTTAAAAGTCAGGCGAATGATTGCTATATAATACAATATAAATTGTGATAGTTTACGTGAGCTAAAATCACACTCATGACATGAATTTATGCGAGTGTTTGCACGCAGGTGAGCTATCACTCGCGCTAAACACGAAGCCCTGCACTTATATCCGGGACCGATGGTAGTGACATTTGATGCTGTTACAAATGCAGTGTCTTTTACGGGCCATTGTGATGGGATAGACATTGAGCGTGTTGTACCTGTACTTTGAAAGCGATAACTTTGAAACGGTCAATATTAATAATAACATTACTGTGTCCAAATTTCATCTCAGTTCACCAAGAGCTTCACACATAAATTGCGCAAAGTTTCTCTAGATACTAGGGATTTTCCAAGTTAATTTTGCAACATCGTGACGTCACGTCATGGGCTCCCATACATGCCACATGTTATAACATATATGCTCCTCTCGATGTCGCAACGTCACGTCATTTTAACATTGTGAAACCCGTATCGGGTAGGCTAGCACATGTGAGACTGGAAGGCCTCTCCAGACATGATTTACAATATATGCAAATAGTGAATTATTCTTTAGAATTTAGAATTACATGTATTCCATAATCTCTGATCTTGTCAGAATATATTTTTTAATACCGGTATGTAGCTTGCCTTCTGCATAATTTGGCCTCGTGTAGTGAAAGTAAAATGTATGTGACACATGTGTAATGTTAATTTCAGATGATCCCTACTCGGCTCCAGGAAGTTATTCCATGTTTCACTGGTACAGCAGTGCCATTACAGCTCATGCATCCGTTAACATCACTGGGTAAACCGATATTGATGAGTATTTTTTTTTTCATTTTCTTAACCTTTCTGGGTTAATTTTTTATTGAAAAGAAAGTTGAAATTTACCAGTGTGGAATAGGCTCATGGTCATGTATAAAGTTTTGAGCAGTTTGTAAAGCAGGCTAGGATTCCACGAACACAACACAGCTTATAAACACTGCTGACAGAGTATTGTTGGTATTCATTTCCTATACTGTTGACATTGGTCATCACATACAGTTGCCATTGATGATTGGAGATCATGTCAGATGATCACTTTCAGGTTTGCCATGTTTATATGTGGTAGATTATCTGCACAACATACATGAATTTCTTCAACGTATATTCCTTTTTCATCCCTGAATGTAACCAACTATATCTGCAGAACTGTGTTCGATATAGCTACTATATCTTGGAAACTTGTTTATATTTCTGTATTCTACAAGCCAACAAAGGATTACTCGCCTCGGCTTATGGAGTTATGCCCCTTTCAGATGTAATAATCTCCGATTTTGCTATATGTAGTTGAATGTGCAAGCTGTATCTGCAGATCCGTGTTCGGTACAGCTTATTTGTCTCGATTCTTATTTTACAGAGTGCTAAGTCAAACGCCTGTCAAAAGTGGCATCGACCCATATTTTACAAAGTTTTCTGTCCTATATGCCTGAATGTAACCAACTACCGGTATATCTTAATCATCCCACATAGAACTATCTCTTCCCAATTCACACTACACATGGGTCTCAATCACTTGGGGAAAGCCGAGGGGTTTTGATTAGATCAATCTCATGTTAGATCGAGGAGCAATCCCGTGCATCGTTTGTTCAGACTGGAGTTTGGATGGTAGCCCTATATTATCTATATACGTAAGTCTTCTAATAATTCAATCACAGGAAATGGATCTTTCAGGTACATTCTTGAGAGAGCAGCAGCCCACTCAATTCGCCTCACCAAAAGGAAATTGCTGAGGTGAATGTGGAGGCAGATTTGGTATGCCTCAGCAATTTTTAACATTATGATAAATGGTGAACATTTTGGCTGTGTGAAATTATTGCCGAGACAAATTTCTAAATTGAGATGGATGGAGCAGACTATAGTAGGCAATCTTTAATGGTATGAACTTAAACCTTTTCTGTACCAGCTATTTGAGGCATTTTTAACTAGGAATATAATCGTGGTGTCATCCAGTAATTTAGACAACTTGCAACAGTTGGTCTGATTCGCGGAAAGCCCAAAATCTGAGCTTTCCAAAAATGTATAACATTGTGCTAAAAGTCCAGAAATCTATGTTCCCATGAATGAGAAATCTGCAACAATTCCTTGAATTATTTTCTACCAGTACTCAAGTACCGGTACGGTACAGAACGGGTTAAAGAATAGACAGAACTGAACAAAAGTAACCTGTTGCTAGTTAAATCTATATTTAAAAAAACTGTTTTGAAGCCACTTCCGGTGATGGAAATAATTAGAATGTTTACTGTAGGTGTTTTCTTTCCGATCTGCTAAAACCATGACACTACACAGATCAAATAATGATAATATTTTCATCAGATTTAATTGAAAAGTAATGCAGTTTACGTAAATTCTATCCTTGTAAATTCTGTCATTGTACAACAGTAAGTACATGTGCAAGCAAGTAATGCAACCTAGTGCGGTGTCTGCTGGTGGGGGGGGGGGGTCTCAAAATAAAATACGGAATCCACTGATGGTCGGATTTCAGAAAAATTTTCCAGTGTACTTGATTCAAAACCATTTCCATTTCAGAATAAAAGCTAGTCATCGCTAGTTCTCCGGACGTGCAGAATGGATCTTAAATCAAATTTGGTACACAGGTTCCCGTCAGTCTAGTTTTGCAACATATGTTTTTCGACCTCATTTGCATATGTAATATGGCTGTCTGGCTGCCATCTTGTATTTCTGCACAAAGGCTTATTCTCACTATAACTCTCGGGTTATACTGAAGAGTTCTTTCTCAAATTTGATACACAGGTTCTGCTGGGAGTCTAATCATGCAACATATGTTTTTCAACCTGATTTGCATATTCAATATATGACTGCCTGGTGACCATCCTGGACTTCCTTGTTATTGCTAGTTTTCATGACCTACTGAATCTCAATCTCAAAATTGATACATAGGTCTCCCGTGCGGTCTAGTTATGCAACTTTGACCTGATTTGCATAATCACCCCCTCGGCCAAATTTGGCCGAAGGGTATTGTCGTCATGTACGTCTGTCCGTCCGTCCGTCACACCTTTCTCGTTATCAAGATATCTTCAGAACGACGTCACTTACCCTAGGCACACCAAACTTGCAGTGCACATCCGTATGTGCGTGACGCAGAACCCTATTGAATCTGGACCTGATTGGTTGGAAACTTTGGCGGCCATCTTTAATTTATGCGAAACCATCACAGCTTTCTCGTTACCAAGATATCTTTAGAACGACTTACCCTAGGCACACCAAACTTGCACTGCACATCCATATGCTCCTGACCCAGAACCCTATTGAATCTGGACCTGATTGGTTGGAAACTTTGGCGGCCATATTTAATTTATGCGAAATCATTAATCTTGTGTATCTTAGGTACCATTTCACTGTTCCGTGTGTGAACTTGGTATAGATCATCGATGCATCAAGAAACTTCAAAGGAATGACCAAACCAGTTTCCCTGATTCGGTGGAAACCTTGGCGGCCATCTTTAATTTATGCAAAATCTTTAATGATATATATCTTTGATACCATTCAAGTGTTCTATACGAAACTTGGTATACAGCATCGATGTATCAAGAGACCTGCAATGTATAACCACATCAGTTCCTCTGAGTGGCAGGAAGGATGGGCGGCCATCTTTAATTTATGCGAAATCATTAATGATCTCTATCTCTGATACCGTTCGAGTGCTCGATGTAAAATTTGGCATATATCATCGATCCATCAATAGACTTACGATAAATGGCAGTTCTGGTGTTTCTGATTGGGCGGAAACCTTGGTGGCCATCTTTAATTTATGCAAAATCTTTGATGATGTATATCTTTGATACCATTTCAGTGTTCTATATGAAACTTGGTATACAGCATCCATGTATCAAGACACTTGCAATGAATAACCACATCAGTTTCTTTGAGTGGTGGGAAGGATGGGCGGCCATCTTTAATTTATGCGAAATCATTAATGATCTCTATCTCTGATAATTTTCAAATGCTCTATGACAAAATTTGGTATACATCATCGATGCATCAACAGACTTATGTAATGAATACCGACTTCTCTGATTGGACATAAACCTTAGAGGCCATTTCTAATGGCAATTTTTTCATAATCTGTATATTTGTCACTTGACTGCTTGGTGTTCCTGAAGTCTTGCTTCAAATTGAATACATTATGAATGGCTGGCGCCCAGAGCCGAGGGGTTTTCAGATGCGCAGCTTCGTATTAATTATTATGGCTGCCTGGTCGCCATTTTGGATTTTCTTTTCACTGCTAGTTCTCATGTTGCAGCTCTTTCTGTGGTGAAAAATATCTTAAGCCACTTTCTCCAGCTACATTCAGATGAGCTACAGTGCCACGGCACTATCTTTGGAGTACGTACTTCATGGATGGCACCTTCTGCCATCTCATTACATGGTTATGTTTATTTTACATATGCTATTTCATTACAGAGTCTGCTCTACGGGCCATATGAAACATCAGAGGATTCACTATGTATTCCTTGTTGAATTGTATTGCATTTTTGAAGGACAAATTTTACAGGGCATGCAATATCAGTATCTTGTCATTTGCAGAGCTTTATTAGAAGCCTAGGCCTGACAGCAAGAATATGATATCAACTTTCCCATCCACTTCCTCATGAATTACCAGTATTGCATAGCCTGGCCTTATAGACCATTTCGATTTAGTTTTCACTCTGACTAACCTTAATAAAACTTTTGATTTTTACAGAATGTTGTTGAGAAGTACAGAATAAGACGAGCAAGTAACATTCCCCTTGGTGATCCTGACATCTGTTTACCCTGATAGACCAATAAGCGAAGAGAGGCGCTATAAAGATGTTATTCTGCAGGTGCCAGTTGCTCCAAATGAAGTGAAAATGATTACTTGGACTTCAGTGAACACGGGAAAATATTACAAAGTGAAAGGACCACTAGAAATATCAATCTCGAATCCAGTCATCCGGTCCTGTTCTCCCTACAGACTCTGGTTGCACGGTCAGCATTACAGCTTCCCATTGGATAATGCACGAACGCATAGAACGTGGAACATAACGTAGACGTATCTGTGGAGATCCTGCATGTGACCCGACGTCACACAGGTCTTAGGGACGCGTTTGAGATGTGACGTCGTCTGTTTGTATTGTTGCGATTAATTTTCAATTATGACGTTATGTCGGTGTTGTTGTTGTTTGACATTTCGCAAAGGATCACGGGACCAAGAATCTTGGCAAATCGAACGACCGTGTTACCAGGGGTCAGATGAAGTGCGGCCATTTTTTCTGCGACGGAAGTGACCCCTGGTGGCGAGGTTGTAGAAATATGAAACTGGAATAACCTACGAACAGAGATGGATTACATGTACATGTGTATATTGAATTGCAGTTGTGTATACAATTACAGTGGTTTACCTGCAATTCTTTGCTACAGTGCAAAACCAGTAATACTGTAGCAATCTTAGTAACTAAAAAAATCTTTCTGATCAGCTGTGTAATGAGATAGGTCTGTCACCCAGATCTTGTACGTCTACTATTTACCCCGCCTTCAGGAAGTTTGTTCTTGATATGTCCTACATGTAAACTGTGGCAACAAAGCTTAAGGGTACCACCGTTTCATGTTACATCCATGTTGCGTTTGATGGACTGAAAATTACACTTGTTCATGGACTGTTTTATTAAAGTATTTGGTTTAATGTGTTTACATTAGAGTAGAATGGCGCCAGAATCATCCATTGTTAACTTGTTGGTTTGACATCTTATTCTCCAATGCACTGATATTTCAGGATCAAAGAACTGTATGCCAATCTGAATGTAAATATATATTGAACATTTTATCACTGACTTTTCTTTTGTATAAACTAACATAAGTTGAATATAATAATCTTCCGTTAGTTTTCACTCCATTTCCGCCTGTAATCCAGTTAATTTTTTATGCAGAAAAGGGCACGGAAACTGGATAGAAACCTGCTGGAAAATTGTAGTTCTTCACCTGTTTCTGCTGTGTTTCCGCGTTGTTTCCAGTACAGAAACCAGCAGAGCGTTACGGTTTCCAACCCGTTTCCACTCCATTTCAGCCTGTAATCCAGTTAATTTCCTATGTAGAAAAGAGGGTGGAAACTGGATGGAAACCTGATGAAAAATGGTAGTGCATCACCTGTTTCAGCTGCGATTCCGCTTAGTTTCCAGTGTAGAAACCAGCAAAGCGTTACTGTTTCCAACCAGTTTCCGCTCAGTTTATGCCTATAATCCAGTTGGTTTCCTGCGGAATCTTGGCGGAAACTGACTGTAAACTAACAAGTTCATATTGCGCACCCTGGATTCCGCTCCGTTTCCGCACTGACACATCAGTTTACGTAAGGTTTCCATCTTGTTTCTGACCAGTTTACAATTTGGAAACTTGGTCAGAAACAAGGCGGAAACTGGTTGGAAACCTTTTAAGCATATGGTCTGTTTCCAACCGGTTTCCGCTTATTTTCCGCACCGCTCTATTTAGGTATTTCATGTTTCCAGCCTGTTTCCGCGTTGTTTCCAGTGCGGAAACCAGCAGAGTGTTACAGTTTCCAACCAGTTTCAATCCTGTTTCCGGCCCAGATTCCGCATAATTTCTGCTGCGGAATCTTGGCGGAAACAGCTTGGAAACTGTAACACGTCCACTATTCCGCACCTCCGGAATCCTGGGTTCCGCTCAGTTTCCGCTTGGCATGCTCCATGGTTTCCGCCCAGTTTCTGTCTTGTTTCTGTCCAGTTTACAATTTGGAAACTTAGTCGGAAAGTAGGCGGAAACTGGTTGGAAACCTTTTAAGGACGGTCTGTTTCCAACCTGTTTCCGCTTATTTTCCGCACAGCTGTATTTGGATTTTTCATATTTCCAGCCAGTTTCCGCGCTGTTTCCAGTGCGGAAACCAGCAGAGTGTTACAGTTTCCAACCGGTTTCAATCCTGTTTCCGGCCCAGATTCCGCATAATTTCCGCTGCGGAATCTTGGCGGAAACAGCTTGGAAACTGTAACACGCCCACTATTCCGCACCTCCGGAATCCTGGGTTCCGCTCAGTTTCCGCTTGGCATGCTCCATGGTTTCCGCCCAGTTTCTGTCTCGTTTCTGTCCAGTTTACAATTTGGAAACTTAGTCGGAATGTAGGCGGAAACTGGTTGGAAACCTTTTAAGGACGGTCTGTTTCCAACCTGTTTCCGCTTATTTTCCGCACAGCTGTATTTGGATTTTTCATATTTCCAGCCAGTTTCCGCGCTGTTTCCAGTGCGGAAACCAGCAGAGTGTTACAGTTTCCAACCGGTTTCAATCCTGTTTCCGGCCCAGATTCCGCATAATTTCCGCTGCGGAATCTTGGCGGAAACAGCTTGGAAAGTGTAACACGTTCACTATTCCGCACCTCCGGAATCCTGGGTTCCGCTCAGTTTCCGCTTGGGGTGCTCCATGGTTTCCGTGCAGTTTCCATCTTGTATCTGTCCAGTTTACAATTTGGAAACTATGCGGAAACTGAGCGGAAACTGGATGAAATCCTGTTGTTTCCACCCAGTTTCCGCCCTGTTTCCGAATTTGGAAACTGGCACATTTCACCCAGTGCTTGTGAAGAAATTAACTCGGTCCGAGTTTCGGTTCTAGAGTTAAAGTCACCCCCCAACATAATGTGGCCCTTAGTGCCATATTTACATAGTATAGCATCCAGTTCCTCAAAAGGATCAGGACCAGTGTAATGTTTCCAGTATGGACAGTTGTCAGGTAGGAAATAAACAATGCCTACATACAAATCGTGTTCAGTGTTAATACAGTTTGATTCAATTCTCACCCATATCATAAGATCAGAAACATGAACAACATGACCATCAAGAGAACTTTTATACAAAATACCAATGCCACCCCTTGGTATCCGGTCAGAAATACCAGGTGTATTAAAATTCTTAAGTTTATAACCAGGAATGCCAATATTAAAATTAGAATGCTGCCACGTTTCTGTGAGACCAATAAAACAAAATTTTCTAACATCATCATGAAAACAGCAAACAGGAAAATTTGACAAAATTTTCTAACAGCAAACATGACCTATTTGGATACAATATAGCCCCTCAATCTCTCAAATACATGTACGCTCTAGTGCTTCTCTAAAATGTCCACTGGTAGATACCGTAAAATGTGCGTAATATTGTTGCATGTTCCCTTTAGGTCCACATGTTGATAGTGAAAGCCTGCTCCGTACACACATGTAACTAATATTACCGTGTTTGAAATTGAACATTGGACTTTACCTCAATTTTTGGCATTTTCGTATGTATTTCAGCATGCATTTTTTACATATCATCTCGAACCAGAATATTTTGTTGTTAAACAATCCATAATAAAATGAATATGAGAAAGCCAGAACGCGCACTATGCAAGCCTCATTTCTATGGCTTTTCATTATTAAGCGTTATTTTGTGTTCCTGTAGGCGTCTTATCTTCGAACAGCTACATGAAGCATGTTTATGGTTTTCATAAGCATGTGTCTTATTATGGTTCCATTTCTGTGAACAGCTATAATATGGGCAGAGTCAACACTTATATGGTTTTTCATCAGTGTGGTTTCTTTCATGTTTCTTTGAGTTCCATTTGTGTGAACATACTCATCGAGGTCAAGGACAGCAGCTGTGGCAATATATCATCTTTGGTGGATCTGAGTTAAACTATTAGTCACCAAAGTTATTTTGTTGAAATATCATGACATTGAAGAAAAAGTAAAAAAAAATGCAGACCGTTGCCATGGCAACGGCCATGGTGACGTCATAAATTGGGATTAGCGGTCATTTTCTTTCACCAGCATGTGCAGCACACGGGCCAACATGTTATATTTTTTTGATGAATATTTTCAAAGGTGGGGCAAATATCTGTCTGATTCCGAGAGTGATTGAAGATTAAATAGGTATTTCATTATTATTTCTTCTGAAATATTCCCAAATTCGTCATATTTTGGAAATTTGATTTAAAATGCAGTTCGCATATTAATAGTTATTTCAATTAACTCTTGTCACTTTCGGTTATTGATGGAACAAATGTATTTCTTTGGAAATATATATGTGTTTTTTCGTCACGGTTATAGGATCTCCTGCACATTAATCGGACATGAGCTACCTCATCATGCTGTGATGGATGCAGTCGTTGATAATTCGATTACTTCCCTTGACGTATGGATATCGCCATCAGGGGCGCTAACATATATTCGCAGCCAATAAAGTGGTCGATGGCTACCAAGATGGCGACGCCCAGTATGCACTACAAATATACAAAGATGAAGAGAATTGATCAAAACTGATACAGTGTAATCCTTGAGGCATATGTACACATATGTATTAATATTAGGATTACAAGACCACATGTTGAAGAGATACAGGGGAAAATGTACCAAGCCTATTTTTATACTATTTATGTACATAAATTATACTTTTGATGAGAATACAGTCTTAAAAAATCAATTATTTTGAAATAAATATATTTTACTTGGAACTTTTATGTTTGTTGTTATATGCTGTCATTCTGTGTTCAGAGTCAGTGTAAGGAATTCCTCTCTTATCTACCAGGCTTGAGTTATGAGACAGAAAACTACCCCTCTCCCCTAAATTTGGAAAAATCTGAAAAGTGATCATGTTGGCACTCCAATTACAAAGGGCTCACGTGCTGTTCTGGGTATGACTAGCAGACAAAAAGCCGAGGATAACCGTAGGCTGGGAAAGCAAACTGAAGTATCGAAAGCCAGGAGAATTTCTAAGAAAAGATATCTTCATGAGCTACATGCCAACATTAGATCTAATGGTGAAAAAGCTTATCAGACAGACCTGGTGAGGCCAGTACCCGAGTATTTTGAGACACCTGGCTATCTCGAGTCTCATAATTATCATCATCTGCGACGGAAGGTGAAGGGGGAGTAATGATTTTGATCCAGTGAGCCTGAGTGTTGGCAGTGCCAGATCGGCCAGTGTATTTTTTAATAGGGGGGGGGGGGGGGGGGGGTGGGGGTGGTGGTAGGGATAGAGGGAGAAGATTTCAGAATTGTTGGCCTGGGGATAGGAACAAATATAATTCACAGAAGTACCTTGAATTCAAAATAATAGACAATGGGGAATGTGCAACTCTGTGCACTTCCCATTATTGAGACAAGTCAGTCGTTCCATGTTAACTGAGTGGCTCTAAAATCAGATGTACAGGGTTAACACAAGCTGGGGTGTGGCATAGGTGGCTCACATCCAGGGCGTCACCATCAGAATTATATCCGGGCAGATCATATGTTTTTGTGGAAATCATATACTGAAGGCGATGTGCCCTGAACTCGGTCTTCACACCGTTTGGCGAATTAAATACAATGCGCCCATATCCATCCAGCTTTTTGGCCCCATGCCACACAAAGCACCCATAATTTTCAGGATTTGGGCAACAGTGCCTCAAAATTCTCTTTTGTGCATCTGCAAACCATGCATCCATGTTTTTGATAACTTTAAAACTACCTGGGACTCAATGCAAAATATGGTAAAAAACTACTCTCAGCATCTTCAGGTTGCACACCACTAAATGATCGGCTTACTATTTATGTAGTAATTTGGCATGGCACATCCAAGCAAAAAGGTATTCCCAATATTTCGCGGCCGCTAATAACATGTATCATCAGATAGATTGACCTTTTGCCTTCTAAAATATCAGAAATTGAGGGTATGTTATGTACCATTTTTCTTGGCTACAAACGTCTCTTGTGAATGAGGTCATAGCATCAGGCTCACTATGGCAACCATTGGGGGTGTGTCAGAAAGATTTAATAAAAATATATTTTTTATCTACTATGTGACCAGAAAACTTATATAATTCTGAAGACCACATATTGTATAAAGAAATGTAAAAATCTGAAACTAACCATTCCACTTCCGGGTGGAATATGGACCAATCACAAAAGCCGATTTTTTACTCTCCGGGATAATCCTCGGTACAAGAATTCATCCATTTGGTGGTTGTAACCTATATGGGTAGATTTCGGAGGCGATTTGTCGATGGCTAGGTGGTTTGTGAAGAACTTAATGTGCCTTTTCAACATGGTTATCGCAGAGAATGTAGTTTAGACTGCCTTTTATAGACGCAGAAGTAGGCATTTTAGCATTTGGATGAATATCACAGTCAGAGTCAGATGTACGTTGTTGTTGTTGTGGCCGATGATTTTCAAGATGGCTGTCCTAATCGAAGGATCGGAAAAGGGAATATTGCCAGTCCAAATTACAGAGCATACCCTCCAAACATATGGTCTTCGGGTAAGTTTTTAATAACTTTTTAGAAAAAAAATATAAAAAAAATCATATCTGTTTGAGAGAATTCGAGGTGATAACAAATTTAATATTTTCAATATAAAAATAATAATATTAAAATATATTCCATAATATTGAATACAGCGGGAAATACGACTTTCTAGCAGACGATTGGAATCTAATTGTCACTGCCAACATTTCATATGAATTGAAGTGGATCTGATAGGACTTGATAATAATCACAAATTTTATTATCAGACCATGCAGTGATTTGGCATCTTCTGAGAATGTTAGTGCAAAATTTAATGGCCACATTTTTCTAGTTCTTGACATGACATATATACAGTGTGGTTTTTCGCGGTGTGCCCTATATGAACTAACAAACAGTTATGGCAGGCGAAATGGACAGCTTAATGAAGAGAACAAGATCCGTCGTTTTGCAAGATACAACGAAATCTTTGCAGAGTTCCCAAGCATGCTCCTATCTCACAGGCACAGTTCTTCATCCAAGTATTTCTACAAGTTCAACCAAAATTGTAGTAAGCTTATGTCATATTTCCGTTATCCTAACCGTGCTAACTGGAACAAGGAAGTTTACCTAGGCACATTTTCTCTGAAGTCTTGGGAGAAAATTTCTTCCAGTAAGAAGAAGATTCACAGTTTAAGTGATTGCAAAGGATGCTGGGCTGATTATCCGGTTCTGTATCATTCTTTCCCCTGGAAGAGTAAAACTGGTATCGGAAGTCCACTTCTAAGGATACAACAGGCTGTACCAAACCAGGCTGATCTTCAGAAATTGTCAGAGCAAGGTTCAGTGGCCCTTGGAACTGAAGTTTACAAAACGGTTAATACAGTATTTGAAGAAATTACGGGTAGAAAGTTTGGTGATGTTTTACCAAATGTGAGAGAGGCTAATGTTTCAAGGAAACCAGGAAAGACAAAAAAGCAGATACAGCTATTGAAGATCAGAAGAGATGTCAAAAGATCCATTGAATCAGTCTACAAATTGACAGATATAGAGCGTCCTTTCCAAAATAGGGAATCCCTAACACACTGAAAAAGTGGTGAGAAATGAAGTCCTTCAACGGCCAACCAAACCTGCTAAAAAGAAAAGTCACAGTCCATCTCAAGTCCGCATTGATACTGAACAAGTGGTAAAAGACTTGAATGAGTTGCCGGATGGAAGTATGGTTAATTGGGAAGCTTTGGCCAGGAAGCATGGCATACAAAATCAAAATGGAGGACAGGTTATCAAGGAATATTTAAGAGGTTATGGCTACAATGTTGAGAGATTGAGCAACTCACTGAAGCACACATACAGACATAAAGATGGCTATAGGAGACGAGTTAAACGGAGACTGATTGGAGGGACGTTGACCATGCCATGCCACTTGACACAGAAAAAGGTTTCTGCAGGTATGAAACGTAAGGTTGAAGAAGGTGAGTATGACATAGGGGTTCCTTGTGCCGATCAACCACAGAAAAAAATGAAACTCACAGAGACTGGAGAAATTCAGTACTCCGAGTGTCAAGTTCATGGCAGAAAAATTCCACTGCACAACATTCGAAAAAACATGCTTGATGAAGAAGAGAGACTGGGAATTTTGAGAGATTACAGTGATACAGAGATGGAAGAAGCTGTGCAGCATACTCGTTATCGGTACCTCAAGATATGGCACGATCATAGTACAGTCGACAACCATGGGTATGTTCTTGTATGCGTGTCACGTTTGTTTGACGAGGCATATTATATCACTAGTGAGGAGTACAGAGAGAAACATGGGTTTGAGCTTGATGTTCTTGGGGTCGTTCAGCAACCGTACGTATACATTATCGGAAAATGTTCCAGCTCAAGTGAAAACCAGCTTCTTTATGTACCTACGAGGCGAGAAGATATGTGCCAAATTAGCCTGCCGGTGGTTAGTGACAGTGGATTGGTCGTACACGATGTCCTGAGATTCCATCATGGAGACAATCCGAGTCTCCAGTTCGAGGCTGGTATAAGTCAAGGTGGGGAATTTTGCTGTGTTGGGTGTCCAGTGTCGGACAAGAATTTCGCCAACTTTGTACACTGTGCACGTCTGCCAGTGCGGACGTTAGCAGACATACAGAAAATTGCAGTTGCTGGAAGACATGGGAGGCATCCTGATCTTGTTATGCCTGTGCGGAAACTAAAGAAACAACAACTGGTAGAAGAGTTGCAAGACCGGGGTTGCTGTTCGGAGGGTAAAGTTGAAGAACTTTTCCGCACACTGAAGGAAGAAAGATGTGGAGTAGAGTCTGTCCCCGTGCTTTGCTTATCATCTCCCAAGGCTCCATTAGCATCATTGAATTTGGAAGATGTTGAGCTGCTTCAGATTGAACCACTTCATGCATGCAAAGTCCATATTTCGAATGTGTTTGAAGAGCTTCAATCTAAGCACTATGGCGCTCTAGGAAAAGTCGTAGAGCAGTTTTGCAGCGGGGTTTTTCTGGATCGTGCCTTGCTGAGAACTCGAGATTATCGCCAAGCACTGAAGATGTTTCCAACGTATCTGAGAAAGCAGGCAGTGGATGAAGATGTCGTTCAGATGATGGATAGTTTACTGGAGCTAACAACAATGTTGTACCTGTCTCCATCACAGAGGAACACAGCTCTAATTTTACGGTTCTATAACCAGTCATTTCTGCACTATATGCTGTTGAAGAAGGTCATAGGTCAGCCAAAGAGCATCAGCTTCAGAAAGCTATATGGTCTATATTTCCACGGCTTCATCATCCATGGTCCGTTGTTGTACCGAATCGTATCGCCTGTTCTGGTGAATACTGAAGCACAAGAAGCCTTGTTCAATGCAGCAAAGGATATCAGTAAGAGGACAAGCAATCACCATATGGACACTGTAGCCCCCAACATGCTGCTCCGGCTACAGGCGGAGAGAAAGAGCAAGCCACTGATGGTGACAGATGTCATTGACACGCCTTTCATCTGTGAAAATGACACCATCATTCCAAAAGTGTGGATTGACAGGTTCCCATCATCAGTACAGGCTCACTATGAACGGATAGCCGATTACCTAGAAGAAGGACCTGGCATTTGGTGGGAAGAAACAGAAGAGGGAGATATGCGGTTCCATGACAGTTCCTTGTCAGTCAGTTGTACACGTTCTGTATTGAAACACTTCCGCAACACAACAATGGCACAAGAACAAAAGAGTATTCAAATTATTTGGTCTTCAATTATAAACTCAGAAGATGTCATTGATCTGCCACTAAATAAAATCCGATATTATGGCAAATCAGGGAGGTTATCAGAAATCCGACTTCTGTCCCAGGTACATGTACACTGAAAATGATTCTTGGTACATCAAAAGCACCAAATATATGATTTCCTTTTTTCAAGGCAGGGACATTCACAGCATATTTTTTGTAACCATTAATCCCCTCTGCCATGTCTCTCCCCCCCCCCCTCCCCCCTCCTAAAAAAAGGCATACTAATGTGCAGCGCTGTAATCACAGTAATTATTAGAAGCTTAGATTGTTGAAAGTTAGTAGGTCCGCTTTAAGCCCTTTTGTGTATAGTGCTCAAAATATTGAACAGCAAAACAAATAATATTTGTATGTATGATTTTATTCGCAGCCAGAAAAGCCTGCAAAGGTTGATAGTCCTGACGATGAGGAAATCTCAGATGCTTAACATGCTGAACATGTTGAAGGCGAGCAGTCGGTTGATGACTCTAATTCAGATGTCGCACAAAGTGAGTCTTGCATGTTATGTGAATCGTTCATGTATCTCTGGGTTCGCACACATGATCAGAAGTGCAAATGTTGTCCAGCACAGGTGAAATTGTGTGGATGTTAAATTTGCGCGATTTGCGCGACCAGTCGGTCCATTCTACTGTAGGGTGCAAGCCTGGCCTATGGATCATCGCGCACTACTCATCGCGCATGCGCAACCGATCCATTGTACTGTAGTGTGCAAGCCTGGCCCATGGAATCTCAGGTGGTGAAAACCCCAGGTCTCTCGACCCACCCTATCCCGCGCCACATCTATTCGACCCGCCTGCCCTTTCTATACTACTCATCGCGCATGCGCAGTCGATCCATTCTACTGTTGGGTGCAAGCCTGGCTCATGGAATTTGAGGTAGTGAAAACCCCAGGTCTCTCGCCCCACTCACACACTATGCGACCCGCTGTGCAGTGAGTAAGGAGGAGGAGGGGGAGGCGCTATACCATGATCTATGCTTTATACTGTGATGCTATGTCTTCAATATGTTTATGCCATGCTGATTCAAGTTATCCCTTGTTCATTTGTTACCTCTGCTTTAATAATGTTGGATCAGTTTGGAGGAATAATATATGTGTAAACTTCACACAAATTTTGCAGGTCTAGATGGTTCAGCTGCTTCCTCAACAGTTTTGGGAAAGAATAATACAGATGAAGTAAATCTCTCCTGTCATGAGCATGGTATGTAATGGGTTTTGTGATACTCTTTTGATTGTATGGGCCTTAAATTTTTGAGGCTATTCTTTGTTATATGCCAGGGCTCAAATTAGCAAATTTCACTTTCTTGTGGTTAAGAAAATTTTGCATGTCAAATATTGCATGACCTGCTATAATTTATTATTACTCCTCAGAGTAGCTTGTTTGATAGCCGATTGTTCAATTCCCATCCCCTAAATAGTTTGTATTAGGACAGCCACACACCTAATACGAAGAATCACATGTTAGCGTTACCATAGTGGAAGGTGGAATTGACGTGGCCTGTCCTTCAATGCAACGTCACAAAGCAGACACGTCACAAAACGAAGAGCTACGTTGTATCAATGGCTTTGTGACGTTGCGCCTCAGCGTTTGCTTTCAACCCAAATTCTTTCGTATTAGGTCAGTAAATGTGAATCAGTTGAAGTTGTCTTACGAAAACAAACCTCATTTATTCGTTGTTGTCATCGAGTTTTCGGCTTAAACAAAGGCTCTTCGGCATAATAAAATCGTTATGATGTTTGTTTGAGGGGGCATACAAATTATTTACATGGTCATTGTGGGTAATTCTTATCGGTCTCGCCTGACGGCTCGACCGATAAGAATTCCCCACACTGACCATGTAAATAGTTTGTATGCCCCCTCAAACAAACATCATAACTGATAGAATGACGATGATGCAAGAAAAGCCATGAAGGAACTGTAAATATTGCAACAATTAATAGCAAATACACTATTTAATGATCAAAACCATAACAGCTGGTAATGTGTTTGTCATCAGACTCTTCATCATTAAACCTTACTTCTTTCATTCAGCAATCATTCTACATAATCTTTTTGCATATTAAAGAACAGATTGACTATAGCCATGAATGAACTATTGGATATCTCGGGTCAATTTCACATAGCCATTTTTGAGGTTACATAGACTTTTCAAATTTTGAGGACTGTAATTATAATTTATCACTTAATTTTATATAATAGGTTTGCAAGAATTAGGTCTAGCCAGTCAGTCAATCTCTGCAGATGGAACAACACCTGAAGTTGGTAAGTTCCTGTGCTTCGATTGGTCAACATCATGAAAGTAACACAGTATAACCATACCGAGTCTTTTGAAGATTTTAATATGAATAGATTGATAGTGCCTTTCCTCTCCCTCTGACCATGCATAACATTTTAATCTGTCTCACACTCTTTGCCTGTCCGCAAGCATGTAGATACCTCAGAGTCGAGAGGCTAACGACCATATTTGGAGTGCAGTCCGAGGTTATTTTCAATACCAATAGTTCCCAAACCTTCAAGTGCCTCCTACATTTCCTATATTTTTGATTCATTTCTATATTTTCCTCAAAACCTCCTATATGTTTCATATATTTTGACTTTTTCGAATGAAAACTTGCATCAATGCTCTGTAATGATTCCAACGGACATGGGAAAATACATTTCGCTTTGCTTGGCAAAATATGACAACGTTTAAATCACTCTACATACTCTATGCTGAATCAAACAACAGAACAGGTCACGTGAAACACAACCACTATGACCACATTCAGTGAAAGTAATTTTATTAAACACCAGAAAACTACCGAGTTTGGAACACAGTGTAGTACAGACTGGTCGTGCACTCCTTTATTTCCTATATTTTATTCAGAAAATTCTTTTGACGTGATCACATAAATTTCTAAAATTGACTAGTCAAGTTGAAATGGCATCATTGATCTCAAAATACATGATATACAGAAAGCGTTCATGAGTTTCGTTCACACTCCTGCACTAATATCAGGAGAGCAATTTACAGCACCCCTGTCTTGTCTGTAGTTTTGTAAGAAATGAAAGACTGTTAAGTTGAGTATAATCTCAAATTCCACATGAATATCTATCTAGTATAATCTGTGTCATGTCCGAATCCTCTTCCGCTTAACGCACTGCACCGACGGCGACTCCGCTTTACTTACTGCACGCAGGTTGCATAGGTGTTGTGCGGGATAGGGTAGGGCGAGACACCTGGGGTTTTCGCTACCTGAGATTCCATGGGCCAGGCTTGAATGAACCCATGAGGGTGAATGAGAACTCGTTACATTAACCAGCAATATGTTTGTTCACATTTAATGCTCCAGTTCCATTTTATTTCATTTCAGATTTCAAAAATCCATCTACTGCCATGACTGCTGATCCCCAAGATGGACATGTAGATGTGCCTTCTGTTACCATGGTTACAGAGCCAAAACCCACTACGTCCACAACTGCACCAGCCAGATGTCAAACATCCCGTGGGCGTGCTCTGGAGTATGTTTTGGGGGTCACAGATTTGCTTCTCAAATGTGATACTTGCTGGCTCAAAGCTAAGGGTGAAAAGAGTCCAGAAGTTAGAGCTAAATTAACTCAGAAATATGAAGAGTATCTTGATTTTCTTAAACCACAAGTTCTGAGAACTCATCGAGAACTTTCATCTTCCATTACATCTTGTGAATAAGAGTACTTTAATGTCCATCATGTTTATCCAAGTAGTCGCAATATGGACCGCAAGTTAGCTTTAATGTATAGGAAGAAAAAGTTTGCAGAAGCCTTATTAAGGGAGTGGGGGTGTTTTTTTTAAGACGAGTACAGTTTGTTCGATCATCATCAAGGATGATGGCATCTATTTAATAGAGATTTCCTGCTGGTAGATCAGTCATCCTGATTACAAAATTTTCCACAGGGCCGAACAAAACGATAAATGTGTTTCTGGTCAGGGCTGTTCCATTTAAAAAGATATGAGAGGGGTGGAAGGCAGCTTTGAATTATACCCCACCACCCATAGAAATTTTATTGGCCTTTCCAATGTTGTAACATGTATTGAAGGGAATTTCCTCCCATAACTCATAGAATAATATATTGAGTGCCTTCCTTCC